>KZ651132.1:51099-82678 GCA_001010745.2 Gerris buenoi
CTACAAAAAAAAAAAAAAAAAAAAAAAAAAAAAAAAAAAAAAAAAAAAAAAAAAAAAAAAAAAAAAAAAAAAAAAAAAAAACTATAAGGATAACCAAATTCAAACTAAATTAACTAGTTTCAGAAGTCATTAATTACTAATGAAACAGTGGTTCTACTAATTACCTCATTATAAGCAAATATAAAATCCAATAGTCTCGAAAAAATTAGTAATATGGTTTAAAATACAGATTGAAATAGTTCTACTTCACCAATTTAATGAAGATAATAATAAACTTCAGGTAAGGACCAAAGGTGCAAATCCATTCTAAACCCCCATTTGCATGGTGATAGTTAACACAATAGTAGTGGTCACGATAGCAACTATCACATTAATTATCACCGTGTATACTGCTTGTTAGATTTTGTCCCAATAGAACTATCAACCATCACACTATCTCGTCTGAGGAGATAGTTGAGTGTTCTACCACAGTCAGAATTACTCATTTGGCAGATTTAAGAACTACCACACTAGATACTAGACACTGATTGGCTTATTGTTTGTATATTCTTTTATATCACGTGATAACATATCTAAAAGGCAGCAAATATTTTAACTTGCTTCAATATTAATTACAGATTTTCTTGTTTTCAACAATATTAATATTCCATTAGCTATAAATGTATTAAAATATAATTTTATAAAATAGTTAATGCTCTATTTCTGTTTCTATATAAGTCAGAAATGTAGGATATGGATATAATTTTGAGTACAAGACAAAAAGTTTTGACTCTGTTAACTCTCACCATGTAGATTGTACACTTCCGCGATAGTTCTATGAAAAAGACTGATATGATAGTTCTATGACATAGACTGACATGATAGTTCTATGACATAGACTGACATGATAGCTCTATGACATAGACTGACATGATAGTTCTATGACATAGACTGACATGATAGTTCTATGACATAGACTGACATGATAGCTCTATGACATAGACTGACATGATAGTTCTATCGTGGGAGAACTATCACTGTGTAAATGGGCTTAAAGTTAAGTTAATTAAGAAATAATTTTTTGAAAGCACATCTATTTTTGTTATTTAGTAAATATATACCAATTTCATGAGTTTAACTGCTCCTTTTTTTTTCTTTTTTTTAAATATACAAACATCCATTCTTACTGTTATAAAATTTGTACTAACAATTGTTTCAATCAATAATAATTTAAAAAAAAATAATAATAATGTTAATTTAAAAGTATAAGAATTTAAATACATAAGAATGACCCAAATGTGCTTAATTTGTACTGCATTAATAAATACAATTTTTAAAAAATATTCACTACAGATTGGTTATCATATTTTTTCCATTATAAATCAATGGAATAAAATAACTTATGGTAAAAAATAAAGAATAAATTTGAAAAATATTAATGAGAACTGTTGAAATTCTCAAAAATAACCTAAAAAAAAAAAATATATTAACTAGCATTAATACGATCAACATAATAACAAAATGAGTCATAAATTACTTGATTTATAAATTTTTAACTGGAACCGTTTTTGACAATTATCATTAAAAATAGTAATTGCAATTTGTAAAAGTAGCTCTTGACATTGGACAAAAAATAATTTTATAAACTTCAAAAAAAGTAGTCCGAAGATAAATCATAATGTAGTGTAGAATTTTTTAGATTTTTAAACAAACTATTATTTATTTTATGCAATTTATTTAATTTAAATTCAGTAAAAATATAAAATTCAACTTGAGAATACTGACTCTTTACCCTCACATCAGGTTCACATTCCCATACATGTTTATTTTTACTACGTTTTTATTAGCTTGCTTTCTTGTTTGTTTGCTTGTTTGTCCAGTACTCTCACAATTGATTTTTAACGAACATCCCGAGTAGCTAGACATTTGAAAATTTTAGAATAGCTCAGAACTCAATGACAATGCATTATTTTAATACTTTTAGCCATCTTCCAGCAGAATTTAATTCAATTTCAGAAAACTCTGCTGTATAGAAAGTTAGTTCAGATAAAATCCTCAAGTTTTTTTTTTTTATTTGTTTTGACATGACCCTTATTTATGATCTTTACTTTGATGGGTTTCAAATTTATGATTTTTTATTTAGTCAACAGAAAATTTAAAAACGTAGTACATAAAAAGTTCTTTTTATCTTGTAATTATTATTATATATTTAACAGAGAAAACAAAAAGTAAATAATTTACATACACAACCTTTTTTTCTAAACAATGAGTAACTACATGAGTGGCAATATTGTCATAAGAAATAGTATTGATTTAGTTTAATAATAATAACAATAATGATAATAATAATAATTATATTAAAATATAAAAAAACAAAAAGAGGTCGTAATAAAATAAAAATAAAATACCAATACGGAGCAGGCATATAAGCCTGACCGTAATTATTCAGTAAGTAGTTTAGTTTTCATAGATTCGAGCTGCTTTAGACAGGACTGGATATCTTCACTATCGTGCACTAATGGCTCCATCCTAGAAAAACAAATACAAATACATAATTATATTGTAGTAATAATATATAAAAAGCCTGTATATAAAGAACCTATAATGAAAAATTTAAAACAACAATTGCCATGTTGAGTTGAAGAAAGAAGAAGAAGTTTCTACATCCTACTCATACAGTACTTCTATCAGTATCAGCTTCAAAATTTTAGTCCATTACCAAAAGGAGGTATAAATATAACAAATACATATTTTATATTATCGAGTAGTGTCCCAACAACGACAACGACAACAACGACACCTCTAAATGATTTTTAACGATAAAAATTGATGTGCCATAAGCTGGGATCGAACCCGGGGCTACTGGGAGTAAGCCAGATACTAAACCATTTGCGCCATAATTCCTATTTAAATGTTTTAATTATAACTGCATAAACAGTAAATATCATAACAGCTGTAATTATAACAGCTGTTTAAACAGTAAATATCTCTTTAAATATCTATTTTAATTATAACTAATTATCTCTCAGCTCTTTTTCTCAACCATATTTATTATTCTGCCCGTTACTGCGGGCCTAACGGCTAGTTTAATAGAAAATAAATACTTAACAATAAATAGACCGTCAAGTAGTGTGGCACATATCATCTTCCTCGCATCCTATTACATACTTTATTGATTTTATGCTTTTACAAGCTATTATTGTCTAATATGTTTAATTATTTCCCCCGGTTTTTTAATGTCAAAATTGTTTAAATTTTTTACATGAATTCAAGTATAAATTTAGCCAAAGTTAAAGAGCACAGACGGTCGAAATTAATCTGGGGCTATCTGCGGGCTACTTCCTACAAACCAACCAAATATTATACAAATCAGATGAGTACTTTTGAAGATGTGTAGTTTTTTAAGATATGTTAGTTCGCACAAATTGAACAACAAACCAACAGACACGGAACCAAAAATATTCCCTGATGTCTGAAACTGATTTCTGTCTTGGAATTTCTGAAATCGGCGTCATAAAATATTTTCGTCCTTCAAAACTATCACATAGCTTCTGTTACCTTTGGTAAGCTCAGAAACAAAATAGATAAAAAATGAAAGAGTTAATTGTCAAAACCATAATAGCAAATAATTAAAACAGACAAGTATTGGACAACTTAAAATATTAAGACAAGTAAAATGACAATACCTTTCCCTCAAATATCCCTAAAGATAATGAAACTACTCAGAAACATATAGTCACTCTAAAGTAAAGCCAACGAAGCTGTGATTTAGGCATATTGTGAAAGTAAATTGGAAAGTTTTGGTATTTGGTATAATTGTTTAGAGATACTTGAAAATGAACTTATAAAGTTCTACAAGTTCTTCAATTTAAAAGGATGTATAGTTTGTTGAATGAAATAAGAATGTAATAAGAACTATGTGGATATTGAAAAACTTACTTTAAGTGGTACTGCTTGCACTGTTCTAAAGTCCAATGGACTCTTTTGAGGGCGATCATACACTGGGCTGCAAGGAATTTAAAGCACTGCTTTCTAGGTGCGTTGTGAGGCGGGTTGTCCCATACTGGGGTGGAGCTGACGTACTTCCAGGCAAGAAGCACGTAGTCACACACTACGTCCCACTGCTGACTGCTCGCAAGAACTCGACCTTGCTCTTGTACACATTTCTAGAGAAAAAATAAGATGAATTTTAAATGAAAAAAAAAACAAAAAAAAAAAAACAAGTCAAATTAGATGAAAAAAATAAACATAGCACGGTCAACAAATTTATATTTTTTTATAAGCTATAATGCTATGGACCTTTAAAAATTAAAGATAAAAGAAGGATGTTACCTTGAAAGCAGATATATGAGTTGCAGCCCTGTTGTAGGCAGGGGAATCTGTTTTAGACGTCAGCCTACTGTTAGGCAAAGACTTGAATATATTCCTCTTAAGATCATGCAACTTTTCTTCTAGAGGCTTCAGGTCTGGGGCAGGCAAATTGCTGGTCAAATCCTAACAACAGAAAAGGCAAATTAGTGATTATGCTATTGTAATGTTATAAAATGTAAGTCTGTGATTGTATACAGTTGAAGATTGTATCTTTATTTTCGACACTCATCGAAAATTATTCTGTAAATTATAATTTTAGGGTTTAATTAAAAAATACTTATAAATGATAATTTTGATCACACTAGTAGGATATCATCAATGGACAAAAGCGAAGTTTATATTTGTTTGACAGTTAAATTATTTTTCTACTCCATACAACAAAATTGGTGGTTGGTTGGATAATAATAGTATTCCTGAAGAAGAAAATTTTTATCCAGCACCATAATCAAGATCTTTAGATATTTTTTAAAAAATCTCTATTTGTTGCATATAGTTTAAATATTGAATCCCAGTTTTTAAATTTGTAGACGAACTAGGAGCGATTTCACTGTTCAATGTTAATGGGATACTCCATAGTTCTTCATTCCTTTATCTACGTATTTGAATAGATACTTTTTTCTATTTTAAATCAAATTATAATTATTATTAACACTGGGAGACAGACAGAGAAAAATAGACTCCAGTGCCGGGACTTGAACCACAGGCCTCTACATTTCCAGTGTAACACTCTGCCAACTGAGCTATGCAGGAGAATGATTTTCTCTTCCACAACCGATAGCTAAACTCGAATCCAAGCTTTCAATATTTCTACAATTATAGCAAGTCAATATTTATGACATCAGAACTAGACCGAGAACCGTGGTCAAGTCCTGGCACTGGAGTCTATTTTTCTCTGGATGTCTACCAGTGTTAATAATGATTATAATTTGATTTAAATTAAAATTTAATTAAACTATCTGTAGTATGAATACTACCAAAAACTTAAAAATTGATTTTTTTCTTTTTTTCTATTAACATGATTTTCTTTTAGTATTTTGTACAGTAAGTAAATTGTGCTTTTAAAAGTCAAGAGTTTTGTAAACTTCAGAAATGAATTCTAAACTGAGATTAAAAGATTTCACTATATTGTGCAAAGATGATTATGATTCCACAGAAACTAATGGAGGTAAAATATGAATATGGAATTAGAGATTCTAAGAAAATAAAAGAATGCAAAAATACCACCAATATTAATTACTTTGTAGTTAGCTACTTTTATCTACTTTAGTTTGTCTGTCGGATCTTTATATAAATTTTGTATGTTGAAGAAAAATTATTTTCGTTCTATAGAAACACTTATATTAAGAGAATTCGTCAGGACATAAAAAAATATTCGTTACATAGAGATTTTTGTTGTACAGAAGTTCGTTATAAGAAGGTCCGACAGCAATGGTAATACTGCGGTGAAAAATATATTCATTAGTTGGATAATCTTAAAATATATTTTGTACAAGCAACTTCAATGCTTACACTACATTCTCTTGATTACGAGCACCAAGGGTGCTAGATGCACACTTAACTACGAGTCCAAGAATTGAACCTAGACTATTTGACTGAGAACTAATATACTGTTCTGAGAAAAAAATACAAATGCTATTTATGGATTCCAATAATTTTTTACATTCTTTTTATAATTTCTTTGTTTCAACATTATTAACTTTAAACAACATACACAATAGCACTAAGTATAAGTAAAGAAGAGTTTACCTGCTCAAGGTAAGGGTGTTTGCAGAGCATAGTCTGAATTAGAGAGATAAGTTGATCCTGAGAGAGTGCCCTCATCGCTGAGTCTAGTGATCCATACAGAGTAGTCGGCATTCCTTCCACCTTACACTTTTTGTAAGGAGACATTATCTGTAAAAATAAAATAAAAATAAATTAATAATATAGTCCAGTTTAATTAAATTTAAGTTAGCAACTGTTAAAGTATAGATAGGAGAGAGTTAGTGAGGTATGGTCTAAAGAAAAAAAAATTTTTACCACTACTTTACCATGAAACTTATATTGAAGTCTCATATTTTGTCCTATGTTAACCCTGATAATGTAAATACAGGGTGATTCATGATAAATGTTACAAACTTCAGGAGGTGATTCTACACCCCAAAAGCAAAAAAAAATTTCCTCTTGACCCCTGTCCGATTCTCAAGTGTAAGGGAGTTATTTCGGTTTTTCTGTAAAACACGAATTTTCTTCATAAAAATGGTCATATCTCCCAAACTTTTAGTCCTAAAGCAAATTTGAAACAACCATTGAAAAGCTCATTAAATTTTCAATAAGAATGCAGACCTTCAAAGTTTCTAAACACATTTATCATAATTCCTATACAATCGCAATAGGGAAAAAAAATTAAGTTTCTGAAATTTGGAAAATGTTATTTGTGTTTACGCAGAACCAATTCTTTAGCCTTAGCCTGGCAAATTTCTCCAAAACTTCTTCTTTTAATAAACTTTCCATCAGTATACTCCACTTTCTGATTCCGTTAAAAATTGGTAGAGAAATTTAAGTTAGACGCGAAAAAACGTGCGCTAGAGGCGGCACGGGGACTCTAGCGGACGGTTACAAACCATTAATCCACAGGCATTTCCTGGGAAAACTTTCAAACGGTTTGAACGTGAAGATTTCAAATTTGACACAAAAACATGCCCATAACACCACCGAATTCATTGGCCAGGAAAAATGGTTTGGTGGACGTGGTTGATATTTAAACTTAAAACGTTGAAAAATGAAGAAAAGAAAAAATAAATAAAAAAATGTGGTGTTTAAATAAAAATGGAATTTGGTGTCACGTTGTTTTGGGTTTATTCATTCTGGATCGGTGTTATTAATGGTGAAAAAGTGGTGGTGTTTAAATTTAAACCACGTCCACTAAACCAATTTCCCTGGCCAAGTAGTGCTTTAGGAGTGTTTTTGTGTTAAATTTGGAATCTCTAATGCACCATTTTTAGGACTTCAGTGGACTCTAGGAGGGAATAACTACTTTCAAAGTAAACTGCATGACCTCCATGACGACATACCATTACAAGGAAGACGGCGATTGATTTTTCTCAAATTCGCTCTACTAAAAGTAGTTTGCCTACAATCTACTAGCTGAGTGTACTAAAGTAAGTGGTGCCCTACCATAATAAAAAAAAACAATCGACGTCTTTCTTGTAATAGTAATTCCTCAAGGAGTCCATGCAGTTCACTTTGAAGGAAACGTAAATAGTTATTCCTTCCAAGAGTCTGTGTAGTCCAAAAAATGGTCCAATGGATTTTCCCAATTCGACCCAAAATACGCCCAAAACACCATTAATAAACCCAAAACAACGTGACACCAAATTCCATTTTTATTTAAACCACATTTTTTAAATTTTATTTATTTATTTATTTTATTTTTTTTTTTCATTTTTTAACGTTTTAAGTTTAAATATCAACCAACCAATATTCCTGGCCGACGAATTCGGAGGTGTTTTGGGCATGTTTTTGTGTCAAATTTGTAATCTCGCCGTTCGAAAGTTTTCCCAGGAACTGCGTGTGGATTGCTGGTTTGTAACCCTCCTCTAGCTTCCCCGTGCTGCCTCTAGCGTACGTTTTTTCGCGCTCTAACTTGAATTTCTCTACCAATTTTTAATGGAATCACAAAGTGGAGTATACCGTTGGAAAGCTTATTAAAAGCAGAAGTTTTGGAGAAATTTGCCAGGCTAAGGCTAAAGAATTGGTTCTGCGTAAAACACAAATAACATTTTCCGAATTTCAGAAACTTAAATTTTTTTCCAATTGTGATTGTATAGGAATTATGATAAATGTGTTTAGAAACTTTTAAGGTCTGCATTCTTATTGCAAATTTAATGAGCTTTTCAATGGTTGTTTCAAATATGCTTTAGGACCAAAAGTTTGGGAGATATGACCATTTTTATGAAGACTTAACTTAACTTTTTATGAAGAGGTTAACTTAACATTATATGTGTTATGGCAATCTCAAGGGGCTTTGAAAATTGCACTTGTAATTGAGGTTGTTGTGTTATTGAGGGTCGTGTAAGCAAGGTTCTACTGTATAATAAATAAAAGAATAATACAAAAATATAATAATATAATAATAATAAGTAATAAAACTTACTCTTAAATCTCCTTTCTTAGGAGAGGGTGAAAGATCAAAAGAGTCATTAAGTAGGAGCCTTTTCCTTGTGGGTGTGCTTCTTAAAACAATGCTTGACCTCTGATGCTTGACAGGAGTGCAATCCTTGCTAGGGTGAGATGGACGGTTATCTATATCTGGTGACCAAATTACAGGAGTCTTCCTTCTGCCTCTTGCCTGAATCACCAGCTCATCAGGTGAAGGTTTCGGAGTCATGTAAGAACCAGGCATGTTTGACTCAACCAATGGTC
Source organism: Gerris buenoi (assembly GCA_001010745.2). Lineage (NCBI taxonomy): Eukaryota > Metazoa > Arthropoda > Insecta > Hemiptera > Gerridae > Gerris > Gerris buenoi. Next base: position 59,854 of record KZ651132.1, read on the forward strand.
CACCGGTCACATGTTGGTGGTTATTGTTTAACGGAGTACGATCTAAACATACATTAAAAAGTTACGGCATTTCTCTAAATAACCAGAGATTAAGTTAAAGAAAAAAAATATAAAAGATAGTTAAAAGGATAAGTTTAAAAAAAAATCTCTCCTGTTTATTCCCTGCACAAATATGCAGCGGAGAAGGGTATACTGAAGATGTAGGTATACTTGCTTTATAAAGCACAAAGGAAAATTATAAAGCACAATACTCAAGAATTTGTTAATTACAAATTAATGGTACAAGGTCTCATATACTCAAAAGATCTAGGTACATTTCCATTAAGGACAAAAAGTAGACACACATATGGTTAAAAATATAACTACATAATATCTCATATGTATTTTAAAAATACATCAATGAATTTATCTTTAAATTTATAAGAAAACAAGTACATAGATGTTTATAAAAACCAAAATTGACTATTGGTTTCAAAATTCTGACCAAAAGTTAGTTTAATCATATTAGGTAGCACTAGAATTAAGAACTAAATAACCAACTGTAAAATTTTACAAGCCCTTTTCAAGTTAACAATTTTGAAAGAATTTATTTTATGATTTATTCTTCCGTTGATCCCTTATTTTTCTACTTTTCTCAAAATTGTAAGTCTTCAGGGATGAAGTTAAAATAAACATTACAACTTTTTTATAGTATTTTTATTTGTGGAAAATTTTCCCCCAAACCTAGGCATCTTCAGGCCTTATAATCAGTGTAACATGTCAAATCTTCAGAGTTTAAATACAAAGGGGACTGGTTATCAGTTACGGCTTACGGCAGAGAAAAATCATTCTCCTGCGTAGCTTAGTTGGTTAGAACGTCTATACTGGAAATATAGGAGGCCCGTGGTTCATGTCCCGGCACTGGAGTCTATTTCTCTCTGTCTGTCTCCCAGTGTTAATAATAATTATAATTTAATTTGCATTAAAATTTAAACTTTCCGTAGTATGAATACTACCAAAAACTACCAAAAACGTTTTTTTTTTTTTAACTTTATCACTGAAGACTTAAAATTTTGAGAAAAAAAATAATTTATTATTAAAGCAATAAATACATATCTGTGTATCGGAGGTAAAGGGCACTATCTCCATTTTTTTTTACGAAAATGACGTTTTAACAGTTTCCTATTATTATTATTTTTTTTTTTTTTTGCTTTTTTAGAGGTACAAGGCACTATGTTTTACAACTAAAACTCACGGATTTAGTCAGTTGAAAAAGGCACTATGAACCAACAAGCTAGGGAGGTAAAGAGCACAACATGAACATGTAGCTGTTTACCTCCAGAGAATTAAGAATAAGTTAGCACTATGTCCAGATAGTGCCCTATACCCACTCCAATTAGTAAAAAATAAAAGTACATTTAAAAAAAAAAAAACTTGTAAAAAAATAATTAAAATAGCTCTCCTGAAAAATTTACAATTTGGCACATAGTGCCCTTTACCTCCGATACACAGATATATAAAATAAAAAATTAATAAATACCAGGTGTTGTTTCATTGACTACGGTGAGATGAAGAGCACCCATTCTAGCAGGAATTTCAACAAGGGCATTCCTGGTAGATCTCCTCACAGGTTCAGGAGGTGGAGTCTCCATCCTGGCAGATATACTGAAATTAATTTATCTCAGTTTCAAAAAAAAATGTTCTAAAAATTCCAAGACATTCAAGTTCAAAAACAAATAGTGAAAAAACACAAGGGTATTACATCCTCCCCACTCCTCTTGTCACTGTAATAATAAAGAAATATGCTTTAGTCTATAGAGAACGTCTGAGGAGTTAACATCTTCTAGAGTAAGATTAACTGAAGTTTTGACTTTTGACAACGCTGGAAAATCTGAAAAAAAGGGGTGGGGAGCCAATAATAATAATAATAATTGTATATTTTCACTTTTTTTTGTATATGTAATACATAATAATTATAATTTCTGAAACAAAGTTTAACAAACAGTATACTTCAGTACTATAAGAATAAGGAGTGAGGATTATGAATTCAAACAGTATGCTTCAGTACTATAAGAATAAGGAGTGAGGATTATGAATTCAAACAGTATACTTCAGTACTATAAGAATAAGAAGTGAGGACTATGAATTCAAACAGTATACTTCAGTACTATAAGAATAAGGAGTGAGGATTATTAATTCAAACAGTATACTTCAGTACTATAAGAATAAGAAGTGATGACTATGAATTCTAGAAGGTCGGGCCAACTAGGCAAACGAAAATGTCACCGGCCCCACCCTTCCTACAGGCCTAGTGGCTTTATTTTTTTCCCTCATTTAGGTTGGCCAATCTGAGTGTCAAAAGTCAAAACTTATAATCTTACCAGATAATCTTACTGTTGACTCCAATTCCACACATCACATGGTGCAGTGGGTAAGCGACCTTTGATTCCTTTTCTTGATTAACATCATCTAAAAATCTTGCTGATCAAATATTATACTCCAATAATATTATTAATAGAGCTACCTATTTATTAATTTATTATAAATTGGATATCAAATAATAATTAAAATAACAGACTTAAAACTTTAGAAGAATAAGTCCTATGATTAAGTGGGGTAACTTAGCTCAAAATTGGAAATCCTGGGGATAAAATTTTAAAAAATCAATTTCTCACAATAGAGCTTAATAAAAAATCTGAATCAACATAGGACTTATGGGACACAGCCATTACATCTAATAAGGGATGAAAAATTAGGAATCTTTAATACCTTTTCATTCATTTGATACAAGGGAAGAATGTCAAATTTCCACTTCTGCTAGATGTTACATTAAAACACATATTTTTGTGCCCAAAAGAAAAATTGAATACAGAAGTTTCATATTATTTTTTCATGGAAATAATTAGAAAGGGAATTGCTTGAGCAGTATGCTACAAATTTAAAAACAAAAACTCAGAAATGTGAATTTCAGATTTTATTAGATTTTTTGGTTAAAACTATATTTATTTGCGGTGTAATATGCAATAATCTATGGAAGAGACTTTTAGAATTTGGATAAGAACTCAAGTTTGCACAAACTGTCAATAAATCAAAGGAATGTGTTTAAAGGATCAAATCAAAAGAATTGAATGTTGTTTAGAAATTTCAATAAATATTATTTGTTTTACTATAGAAACACTTTATATAGAGAAATTGTGGGACATAAAAAATATTTCTTGTATATAAGTTCGATGTAAGGAGGTACAACTGTATTGTAAACCCTCAATTTTAGGATAAAAAAAAAGTAATCGACAAACGACAGCGAGACATTTTAAACAACCTTTTGATGATTAAAAAACTAATTATTAAATTATGTAAATTTAAATTCAAAATTGTATACCTACAAGAACACAAAAACAAAATCACACTCTATATGATAAGCTGTAAATAGAGTTTTATAATACCCCAGCTCATTTTAGGTTTGCTTACCTATCAAGCAACTTAAAAAAAAAGGTACTATTATAGTTAAAGAAATAATTTATATTTAAAAAAAAAACATTAAATTAAATTTTTAAAGTGTTTTTCATACAAAAAAGAGGATAGTAAAGTAATGTACTCAAGTCCCTACAACATTTGAGGTGATAACATCTACTACAGTCTGTCTCAAAGTAAAGTTAGTGTGTCGACAGCGTGGGAATAACGGCACTTTTATATAAAAGGACCCCCCACTTACTTTTTAATCTAATATACTTTTTTACAACTTAATACACACTTTTTTTTTTATAAAAGTGTGATATTCCTTTGTCCCAAAGCATATTGGACAGAATATCCCTTTGTCTTAATAGGTAGTTAGAATAAGGGATATAAACTCTTTTGTATAAAAAACAAAAAGGGGGGGCCCTTTTTCTATAAAAGTACCGGAATATCTAGCAAATGGGGTGGGGAACCAATTAGAGCTCGAGATTTTCCTGGACAAAAGGTCGGGCCAACTAGGCAAAGATAAATGTCTCTAGTGGAGGGGAGAGGCCCCCTAACCACAGACCTAGTGGCTTTATTTTTTCCCTTAGAGAGGTTGGCCAATCTGTGTGTCACTTGATTTCCCATGCTGTCAACCCACTAACTCTACTTTGTGACAGACTGTAGACACTTTCACCTCATATTACATTGAGCATTGAGTAAAATATATTAACTTATTATACAACATCATTAGCAAATATTTCAAATCATTTTGCTTTAAAAGTTAAGTTCAAGACAAAAAGCAAGCCCACAATAGTAGTATACTTTATAAATATTTTTTCAGAAAAAAGTTACAAGAAAAATTATCAGTTATTTATGCCATTTAGTCAGGAAGTTTTTGGTACAAAACATAAACTAAGAATCATATAATTATTGTAAAATATGACGGTATTGGCATCTATTCTTCAATAGATGCAATTTTCAATGAAAGAAACCTGCTACACAGTTTCACTTACATACGGATTAAACCTGGGTTTCCAAATTAACTTTGAATTCCAAACCATAACAATTCTTTAGTTTACACTTTCTCTTTTGTTTTATTCTTGATTGAATAATAACATTGTTTATATCATAAAACTAAATGAAGTTAATAGTGAATTGTTTTGATTTCTTCGGGAGAGTGTTAATGAGTGCAAGATAATTTAATTACTTATTAAAATTTTAACACAAAAAAATCTCATTCTAAAAAAAGGTCAATGAAATGAAATTATAATAAAAGCAGTAAACATTTAATGAAAAATAGCAACTAAATCACAAAAACTGCATATCAAAGTGTAAGGTGCTTTTTTGTTTTACTAATAAATTATAAATTATTATTATTACAATTAACAAAACAGATAAAAGAGAATGAATACAATGAAACTGTCTCTCCAAGTCAAATAATACATGTTTATTATATTATTTTACATATATTATTTTTCATATTACACAAATTTTACATTTTAAACATCTTATCTTACATGGAGAGACAGTTTCTTAGTATTGATTAAGATGACCTCGATCAACACTCTTATTCTAAAGATAAAATACATTTTTTGCCAAGAAAAGAAGCAAAAATATAAGTATTTCACAATACAAAAAAGTATGCCACAGGTCTCTCTCAATATACATACAGTACAGGCTCGATAAGAAGTGTCGCAAGGGGAAAAGGGAAACAGTCCTGTTATCGATGTGCTCTTCTTATAGAGGTTATAGAGGTTAATGGGCAGGTTTTTTTAAGTTTAGACTTGTTCAAGATCAACCCATTCCTGTATAGAGTCGTGTTATAGAGGTTGACTTCTCAAAACGACTTGTTATAGAGGTTCTGATTTACGTTGAAAATTGGAAAAAATCAGTGTTATTGAGGTAGTTTGGATAATAATAGTCGTGTTATAGAGGTTTATTTAACATTATGTGTTATGGCAAACTCAAGGGGATTGGAAAATTGCACTTCTAATTGAGGTTGTCGTGTTATTGAGGGTTGTGTAAGCAAGGTTCTTCTGTATTAAATGTTTTTTTATATAATTGATTAACTGTTGCATACAGTAATAAATTACATTGTACAGGTTTGTACATATTAACAATTGTTGTAATAAAAAAAAAGGAGTTTAAATTAAATGTACAAAGGGAAAATTAAATTTAGTAAATGACTGTGACAGTACGATTCTCAGAAAATGTTCAAATAAATAATAATAGTGATAATGTTTGTAAAAATGGGTCTTCAGGGGAGTTTTAAATAAAAACACTACATTTCTTGCAATATTTCATCCCTCTTTTGGGACATTTTCAAGCCTGAAAATTTTTAATTTTAGATTAGAAAAGATCTTTTACATTTGCATTATAACATTTATCTAACAAAACTTTTTTTGGATTAATAATTTATAAATTCCATAAAATTTAAAATAAATTAATAATTAAATAAATTAATTAAATTAAGAAATTATACATAAGTTATACTAACAGAAATCTTGATGTGGATGATTCATATCAGTTTAAAAAGTCAAATTTAATTGAGAAGTGTAATTTTTAAATTAAAATAAAAATAAAATTACTACTTCTGAACATCGTCAATCTTAAAAAAAATAATAATAAATAAATAAACAAAATAAACAAATAAAAAAACAAAAAATAAAAATAATAATAATAAAATTAAAATTAATAATTATACATATATTTATATACATACATTTTTAAATAATTAAATAAATAAAATTAAAATAACTCTTAATAGTTATTCTGGTCAAAAAATTTTAAAATTATTATTATAAAAAGTACAGTAGAACCCCGGAAATCCGAACTAATTGGGACCAGGGTCGGTTCGGATTTCTGAATTGTTCGGATTATCGGGGGGAGGGTCTCGTTTTATTGATGATTAAAATAATTGAATTGTTGCTGGAATAGTTTATAGGTATGCTCTTATGTCCCGGCACAAGAAATACCCAGTATTTCACATAAAAGAAAGAGATATAAATTAATAATGATTAAGTTAAAACGTTGACAAACCTTTTTCGGTATTCTGTTCCATAGAAATGTAGGGTGGCAAGTATAAAGGTATTTCTAGAAATGCATTAAATACGACTGAGACTAGGAGAGGCAATCCCAGGAAATTTTACCAAGCCGAAAGTGTGTAATGTCTTAACTATAACAACAGTTCTCTGGAAAATTAAATCCTCATTTAAAAGCGTATCAGCCCACAATACTGCAGTCAGTTTTACAACATCTTCTGAACAGTTCACATCTATTTACGTATTTTTGTTAAAAGAGTTTTTTAATACTTTTTTTTTAATAAATTAAACATGGCTAGTAAAAGAAAACATACTGCGTGCTCGTTGCAAACTAAACTTGAAGTGTTATCGCGTTTAGACAAAGGAGAAAGTGTAACAAAATTATCCGCGGAGTTCGGAGTTGGAAAATCAACCATTTGTGATTGGAAAACGAATCGTACAAAAATTGAACAGTTTTGTGAAAAGTCTTCAGTTGCTACTCAACAAAAACGTAATTGGTCATCAGGTTCAAGGTTAGAAAAACACGACGAAGCTTTATTTTTATGGTTTTCTCAAGAACGAGAGAAAGGTGTTCCTTTGAGTGGTCCTATCATTCAAGAGAAGGCTTTAGATTTGAGCAAAAAAATAAACCCTGACATTCCTTTTAAGGCGAGTAATGGATGGTTGAATCGTTGGAAACAAAGACATGGAATCCGACAGTTGACGATATCAGGGGAGAAACTGTCAGCTGACAGTGCTGTTGCCTCTGATTATATAAAAGATTTTGCTAATTTAGCAAAAGACTATTCACCACAGCAAGTTTATAACTGTGATGAAACAGGTTTGAACTTTAAAGCACTGCCAACCAAGAGTCTTTCATCTAAACAAGAAGCATGCGCCCCAGGATACAAAATAAGCAAGGAACGGTTAACTGTTCTAGCTTGCTCCAATGCAACAGGTAACCACAAGCTACCACTAATGGTAATAGGAAAATCTAAAAAACCTAGAGCACTAAAAAACGTAAACATGAATTCCCTTCCAGTGTTTTATCGTCACCAAAAAAAAGCGTTGATGGATTCGTCACTTTTCATAGAGTGGTTCAACATTCAGTTTGTGCCTGCTGTAACCAATTTTAATAAAAAAAATGGCTTGCCTAATCGCGCTTTGCTCCTAGTCGACAATGCACCCACTCACCCATCGGACGGAAAATTAACTTGTGGTGACATAAAAGTGTTTTTTTTGCCTCCCAATGTTACTTCACTGCTTCAACCAATGGACCAAGGGGTATTGTTAAACTTAAAGCGAGGATACAGGAAAATGTTGCTTCGGTCGCTAATCGAAGAAGGAAAAGAAGATCTTTCGGTTCTTCAAAAATTGAAAAGTGTTAATGTGAAGGACGTCATCTACTGGGTAGCTGAATCATGGGACGCCTTGACGGAAAATCTATTAAGAAAGGCATGGAAAAAATTATGGCCGGATCTAACATTCGTTGAAACAGACGAAAACCCAAGGAGCGAATCACTAGAAATTGTTCAGCTATTGCAAAATATTCCCGGATGCGAAGATTTGGAAGAAAACGATGTGAATGAGTGGGTTTCATCGGATCCCGAAGGGCATGCTTATTTTACTGACGATGAAATAATTTCCTTGATCCAAACTAACAAGCAGGAGCATGATTCATCTTCGAGTGATGATGAATGTGAAATCCAGCCGTCAACAAGCCACGCAGAGGCTGTTGAGGCGTTTCAAACAGCACTAAATTACGTCGAAAAACATGAAAACTCCACACCTGCCGATATCATGCTAATAAGGCGATGGCTTCGCACGGCAGCATCTGCAAGATATTCTTCACTACGCCCAACAAAAATAAGAGATTTTTTTTCACCACTACCTGGAACTTCAGGAAACACTTCTATGTAATATTATGTATGTACATTAACAATTATTATTCCAATTAACATGTCACAGAAATATATCTCTTTTTAATTACAGCAATATCAATCCGTTTTTGTTTTTTTTAACCTTTTTAAGTTGTTCGGAATATCGGGGTTTTCGGATTTCCGGGGTTTAGGATTCCCGGGGTTCTAATGTATATGTTAAAATATTAAAAATGTTAAAACATTTTTAATATTTTAACATATACTTTTTATAATAATAATTTTAAAATTTTTTGACCAGAATAACTACAGTCGACTCTCGATAATTCAAACATTCGTTAATACGAACCTCTCGACAATTCGCAGCAAATGCTCGGTCCCTTGAAAAACTCTCGGTATTTCGAAGAAAAACAATGCAATTTGGTACACTCAGTAATTCGAAGTAAAATTCTGTAAAAGTGGAGGCATCAACACGCTGCAATTCGAAGTCGCTCTCACCAACTCTCGACAATTCAAACTTTCTTCCTAGAGAGACACGTGAGAACATGTCACGATTGGAAACTTCTCACTCCTCCTCCTCCTCCTTCCTTAGTACAGTATTTTACAGTATCGCTTTCTCACTTACCCGTATCACTATGTCTCCTGGTAAAAAATACAAGTGCTTGACGATCGCTGAAAAATTCGTGCCATTGAGGCCGTCGAGAGAGGTGGTAGGAAGACAGACATGGCTAAGAGCTTCAATATCCCGTTGAGCTCACTCTCTACCATTTTGAAGAACATAGATAAGATCGTGGGGACAACATCGAGTGGATCAAGGAAGCGGATAAGCAAAGGTGAGTTTCCCCATCTTGAGGAGTGTCTTGTTAAGTGGGTTAGGCAATCTAGAGGACAGAACATTCCCATCGGTGGCCTATTACTTAAAGAAAAGGCCAAAGCATTTTCCAAAGAATTAGGAATACATTTTTTAGCCAGTGAAGGGTGGCTAACTAATTTTAAGAAGAGGAACGGAATAGTTTTTAAACAAATTTGCAGGGAAAGTTCAAGTGTAAATACTGATGTGTGTTCCGATTGGCAAAGCAAGCTCGAAAATTTAATTAAAAACCATGATCCACGTAACATTTTCAACACTGATGAGACTGGGCTCTTTTTTAAGTGTTTACCCGAGAAAACACTGACGTTCAAGGAGGAAAATAGATTAGATAGGAAAATAGACTGATGCCACAGAAGGAAGCATAGTAAGGAGAGACTGACTGTTTTGCTTGCAGTAAACATGGACAGCTCTGAAAAGCTCACTCCTCTTGTCATTGGGAAGGCTGCGAAACCCAGATGTTTGAAGGGCATAAAATCATTGCCTACTTCCTACCGTTCAAATAAAAAAGCGTGGATGACTACGGAATTATTCAATGAATGGTTAGTCTTATTAAATACTCAGATGAGAACTCAGAAACGCGACATTCTTTTGTTTCTAGACAATTATTGTTCTGTGCATAATAACACTACTCCTATATCTAATGTAAAACTTTATTTTTTTCCCCCAAACACCACTTCAAAATTACAACCACTTGACCAAGGCATTATTCAAAATTTTAAAACTTTTTATCACCACGAAATTGTGAAGACCATATTAGATTGCCTCGATAATCAGCAGACTGTTAACATCACAGTTTTGACTGCCATGATTATGACAGACAAAGCTTGGAGAACTGTCACTTCTTCTACAATTTTTAAATGTTTTAAAAAGTCAAGTTTCCACCCTCCGACTTTGGAAGAAAATCAGATCCATTGTGACATGACTGGCGTTGAACCAACTATTTGGGACTCCCTTCCTCCACAAGAAAATTTGACATTTGCTGACTTTGTGCGGGTTGATGAAGATGTCGCGGTTTGGGGTGCTTTATGCTTTATCTGACACTGACATACTTTCATTTCATTTTGACAGAGAATGACTATGAATTGGAACCATTGCCAACAATAACTCTGACCGAAGCCAGTGATTCATTAAAGAAACTAAGAGTTTTTTCCCTCCAAACACAAGTTAAAGAGGATGTGTTTCATGCATTATTCACTCTAGAAAAAAAGATTGACGAAATCTGTTTGACAACGTTAAAACAAAAAGTGATAACAGATTTTTTTTATCCAAAGATAGATAATAATAAATAGATTAATAATATTCCTTGTTTTTACATATGACTACTGTACTTTGTCTTCACATAAATTGTTTTTTATTTAGTTAAAATACACATGTTGACATTTTTATCTTGCCCCTAATACGTTTCTCTATTCCCACCATTTGATAATTCGAACTCTTGATAATTCGAAGTTTTTTAGAGGTCCCTCCAACTTCGAATTATCGAGAGTCGACTGTATTAAGAGTTATTTTAATTTTATTTATTTAATTATTTAAAAATGTATGTATATAAATATATGTATAATTATTAATTTAATTTTACATTTTTTTTTATTTTATTTTTTTTAAGATTGACGATGTTCAGAAGTAGTAATTTTATTTTTATTTTAATTTAAAAATTACACTTCTCAATTAAATTTGACTTTTTAAACTGATATGAATCATCCACATCAAGATTTCTGTTAGTATAACTTATGTATAATTTCTTAATTTAATTTATTTATTTAATTATTAATTTATTTTAAATTTTATGGAATTTATAAATTATTAATCCAAAAAAAGTTTTGTTAGATAAATGTTAAAATGCAAATGTAAAAGATCTTTTCTAATCTAAAATTAAAAATTTTCAGGCTTAAAAATGTCCCAAAAGAGGGATGAAATATTGCAAGAAATGTAGTGTTTTTATTTATAACTCCCCTGAAGACCCGTTTTACAAACATTATCATAAGAAAATAAAGGGGACAGCAACAAAATATGAATAATAATAGAGTTATTTATGCACCTAGGGAGTAAAGTAAGCCATTATTCCCTGAGCGAAAAAGTTGGTTCTTGAGGCGAAGCCGAAGGAACCATGGTCCCTAAATCCTGAGGCGTAGCCGAGGGAATAACCCTAATTGGCTCCAGAGGCGAAGCCGAGGGAGATAATTATCACGAAGGGAATAATGGCACTTTACTCACGAGGTACATACAATATTTTATCTCCAGTAGGAAGTAAATACACATTTTCATTCATTGCACAGTTTTTATTTATTATTTTAATAAATAACAATAATTATTAACACTTTTAATAGCAGATATTAGAGATTCAGTATTAAAAACAAATAAGAATTGGAATTAAACTCTAATAGAAGGTTACTTAGATGCAGGTTATAAACCTAGATAAACATGGTCGTAAAAGCAGTGACACCAACCTGATTTCAACATCTTCATTATATTAATCATTCATTTTCTACTATTCATAAAATAATTAAGTTGCAATCTTTACTTTTTCTCCCTACTTTTTGATTCAGGGATGAAAAGACTTACTTTAGTCCCTCTAAACTAATTCAAAATTATAACTTTTTTTCCCTACTGGAGATAAAATGAATTTATATATTTAGTTATCTTTTATTTATATGTTCCCTACTTGTATACAAGAGGGGAAGGTACCCAAAATAACTTTAATTATTTTCTGCAGGCAAGTGGGAGGGCAGCACTCCATTTTACCTATCCCTGTAGGTAAAGATTTAAATAAAAAAAATAAAAGGTTTATTTTAAAAATGTATGTCTCTTAAAAAAAAACTAGACCCCTCGTTTTTTTACATTTCACATGTTTTTTTTTTTTTCTTTTTTTCAGATGGTTTTTTTTAACTAATTTTTATTATTTTAAGAGCTTAATTATTGAAAATGGTTATTTAACTCTAATACATTTAAGAAACAAGAATGTAGGTATGGTCACACAACTAGCACAATATCTTGGAAATGATATTATATTATCCTCGGATATTGTCTCCGGTTAATAGAAATTAAATTATTTAAATTTAAAGATTGTTAGACTATTTATCAGTTCATCAGTTCACTGATGACCAAGGTGAAACTTTAAAAAAAAAAAAAAAATCATAATATTTTTTAGTCCAGTTTGTTAGCAGTGGGCTCTTTATCTAGAGTCAGATAGCTTTATGAGTGTGAATGAGTTAAAATAGAAGTACATAATATAATTTATTATATAATATATATTATTATCAAATAATTTTTTTCAAACAAGTTTATACTATTGATTGATTAATAAAATTTGAGTAAATATTTGTAGTACAAAGTCAAAATATTAGTGTTGAATGTACAGTACTAAAAAAATATATAAACAACATGTTTGCATTATATTTTTAAAGTAAAATAATAGTTAAAGGTATTTAGAAGATGAACAACGGCATTTTAAGTTAAAAACGTACCTTCTTTAGCATCGGTAAAAAAGTATGCTTGTGAAAAAAAACACCTTTTTTAATTAGAAAAAAAAAGTTTTGCATTTTGTCTTATAGGTAGTTGGCCAAGTTTAATTAATTTCACACAAAGAGCTTGTGAGAAACCATCTCAGCAAAAAGAGTGATAGTTCGCTTAAACCCCAACGCTCTGGGCCAAGGTTGTAGACATCAAAATATTGAGCTCTTATTGGCCACACAACTTTTTTTTCAATTTTCCCACTTTGTTAAAAGTTAAGTCTCATCTATTATAGACTGTTGTTTAGGTAAGTAAAAACTAATACTAACAGGGAATTCAAGTTCTGACTAGTCAATATCAGTTTTATCAAAAGCACTTTGCCAAAATTAGTCCTGATTTTGTAAAGTCCATAACATATAACGGGGAAAAAACTATTAACCTGACATACTCTGTTGCAAAGCAAGGGAATTTAATGATTACTCAAAAGAAAAGCTTTCCCTCTAGATAAGATAATATTAATGCATGGAAAAATGTTTTTTTCCATTTTAAAAATAGTTTATTAGCAGTTTAAATTATCAAAAAAATTTAAAACCAGTGATTTTGATAAAAATTTGTGTTATCTATAGTAAAGATAACACAAAATCTATTTGCTCAATAAACTAAAATGTTAAATGACACACCTTTAGGCATGTTGCAGCAGCAAAACTACTTAGGAAGTTATTACCACAAGCAAATGAAACCAAATATGATTCCCACTCTTAAACCCTGCTTTAATGAATTGATTACTTACATTGATATTCAAATTTGTTTTTACAAATTTGTTTTATCTTAAGTTTAAAAACATAAGAATAAAAAAACAGGTGAAATCAATAATCTAGGTGTAAAGGCCCCCATACACAGTCATAATGTTTGGGCAAACATTTTGAAACCGTGTATGGGGCTGTTTGATGTTTGCGCAAACATGATATTTGATGAGTATGGCCTGAATATGCCCGACATCAAATTTGCACAAAATGTTTGATCTGTATGGGATCAAACATTTGCAACATATATGGGGACCTTTAGCCATCAGGAGAATGGTAAGGATACACCTCCTGGTGTTTGAGATCTTTTATGAGAAAAAAGGGTTTTCTAAACTTATGCAAAAATTAATGTAAGAAATTATTGAAGACCTCCCATATTCAGAACATTAGAAGGCAAACATTTTTTGATCATTATAACTGCTTCTGGCTGCATTGTTTTGCTTTTAAAATTTAGGGTTTAGGGAGGTCCTATATAGTCATGGGGGGTCCTATATAAGTCTCTCACTTTCTCTGGTTTACAAGCTTAACAATGTAACATAGGTAAATAAATAAAGTTGTTCAGACTTTTTACATTGGGCAGTTTTTTTTTTTTTTTTGTTTGTTTTTTTTTTTGCTCAAATATTTTTGAAAGATCCTCTTTTATACTAAAAATAAATAAATAAATAATAATGTGTCAAATGAGTTTCTTCAGAGGAAAAATAATTGACAATATGTATTATATAATTATATACATAACCTACAATGCAATAACCTTCTCTTTAATTTTTTTTATGTAATGCACATTATTCTTGCAATACTATTAGATATGAATTAATACATAATTATTATATTAATTTAAAGGCTTTGTCATATTTTAGGAACATGCCAATATAAATTTGATAAGAACAAAGAAAATGCTAGATTTTGATGTGAGAAGCTTGCCTTTAATTTGACCTAACATAATATTATTTATTATGATAAGAAATAATATGAAAGAAAAATAACATAGCTAAGCCTGGTTTTTAATTACCTACTGAAAAAAGGATAAATGCAGCTCGAATAAGCAATCCATTCACTAGATAATAAAGCTAAACCTTTTTTTATGTCAATCTATTGCATAAAATCCAATAATAGCCAAGAATAGTCAATACTCAATCTAATCTTAGGTGGAGTCCCATTGGTAATGCATTAACAATGGAGGAAATAACCATTTGTTGATTCCAAAAACATTAGGTAAGCCAAGATAAACAACAGGTCCATAACAAAGGTATATGGACCTATTATTTTGTTTTATACTATTTTACCTACGTCCAACTGATTATAATCATGTAGGATAACCACATAGAATATCCCAGATGGCCATAACACAAGGGTGCATCTAAATAATATAACTCACACTTTTTACAAGAAAAATATTTTAGTTAATCTTAAAGACTAGTTAACTTTAATAGAAGTTAACTATTAATGAGATAGCAATATAGAACAAACAAATAGGAGTTCAATAGCTTAAGAAAGACAGGAACAATTCTCCAAACAACTCCCACACGTAGGCTACCTCAACCAGTATACTTTCAATCACATTTGAGTCTCCAAATAAACGTAACTATAAGACCATTCTAAAGCTTGGTATTTACAAACATAAAGCATTCTATTTAACACAATGCACCGCTTAGTTTTGGCTCAGAAGAAGGTTTATTAGTAAGAGTTAAAAATTAGAGCGGAAGTGAAAAAAGCGGGTAACGCCGACGGTTGTTGATCGTGGCTAGATATTTACACAGCCAAAAATTTGGATTATGAAACAAAATAGGTTGTAGATTAATAATGCAGAGCAATTGTAAACTTAGCAGCAATCTAAACATTTACCGTATAAAATTTAATAATCGGACGCGACAGTTACACTCCGCTAAGAGAAATGAACGAAAAATAGAAGCGTAAACATACCTTGATATTTTTCTTTCTAGTCCAGTAAATTCAAATTTCTTGAAGAAGTCTGCAAGGAAGTATAATCCGCATGTGTTTTTGAGTGGAATGAACCACTAAAATCCCTTTCATCCAGCTGTAAAAGCATCAATGACCCTTCACTACTATCCCAAGAGACTCGATTTTCTACCTGGGGTTCCAAACGGCGGACGCTTCACACTTTTCCGCGGGAAATGTTTGAGGGAACCTGTTTTATTGGTCTGATAAGGCGGGAAATTAATTTCCACTTAAATGATGACGCTGTTAGTAATCTTATAAATGCTTCACTCAAATTAAAACACATTTATAAAAAAATAAACCTTCAAGTATGTTAAACATTACTTTTTAAATTTAAATAAAACTTTTATTGATTAAAAAAGTTTTAAAATGAACCATATGATAAATAAGGTAAAAGTATTTACAAGTTGGTATGCCTGATTGTAAGAGAAAGAATAACACAGCTGACAGCTGTTTTAATTTGACGTTCATAGTTCATGTGTTGTGTAGTGTGCAACTTTAATCTTAATAGTTTTTTTCTTTTCATTTGTTTATTTTATCAAATTTGCCTCCAAAGATAAGAAAAAGAAAAACAGTTACTTTAAATGTTTGTTAAGAGAATGCATCGTTTTTATTCGTAAGGTACGTAAGTATCGAATCCTTCTCTCGTATCATAGCATTCTTCTGCATCCATTTTATGATCGATAACTAATAACTTGTTTCTTTTACCTTGTTACTTAATCATTTGGCTTTGCTAATTCTAATAAACTTTTTTTTACTGAAACATTTATTTGTTCTTACATAAAACTCCAATATTTTAAAGAGAAGAAAAAATATTCTTTAAAAAAGGCTTCCGATAGCCTTAGTTAGTAATTAACCATCTATCAACCTACATTCATAACTTCATTGAATGTAGCTTTACTTTTAACTCTGCTCAGATCGCCGATCTAACTCTTATAGTTTATTGCTATTTAAAAATATAAAAAATTGATGTGATTGTTGTTTAATGCTAATGCTCTGTTAGTACAATTAAGTGTTACATAAGTATGAGGCAAGCTTTAGTTAAGTATGTTTTAGGTTTTTTCACAATTTTATAAACCCTCAAAAGTATTTTGTATTTAATTTACATGAGTAAAGATGGTAAATGGTTTATTTGGCTGACAGAGCTACTTGTCAACCCTGTGTTGTTATCCAGTTATCCACTAAATATAATTGTAAAAACCCTTTGGCAGGCCGAATCCATCCATAGGTTTTTGTGCCAGAGATTACTTATTTACAAATCAAGTTGTAATGACTAATATTGATTTTGGATGTTTGATTAACGTTTAATTATCTGTTTTGTTATTTAGATATGTTATGTAGTACCTGTTAATATCTATTAGATTTTTATTTTTGATTACGAGCTTACATAGTTTTTTTTACTGCGTTTATAATTGCTTATTTTATTTTGAAATGTTTGCAGGTACTTAATGGGTGGCATGTCAGACGTATCGCTAGCGATATGCTTTGGTTCAGCTAATGGAAGACGATATGTTCTATTCAGTTCAGCATAATCGTAGACCATCAGGTGCTAGAAGGAGGACTAGATCTACTGGTAGTCTTCGTAAGTATTTATTTTCTCTGCAACATATACATTGTGACATGTTTGAATAAAAAGTAACTTGTATAATTTGTTCGTCCTCTTGGAATTTTTCTCCAGTATGCTATCTTGGTTAGGCAAGATATATCATCCACAAATCTTGAATTGTTATCCAAACAAATTTTGTCTAAAACTAGGGCCACGCATGAGATGGCATGGGGGTACATGAGTATGGCCCTATTGGACATGAGTCCAGCCTTGTCCAATTGTCATTCACGAATAATTGCTTTCATTGTTTACCTCTCCTTGATGCAATGATGCTGGTGCATAATAGGCTGACTACACACTGGCCTAATGTTCCTGGGGACGAAAGACAGCTCCTTTGACTTAGGGTTGGGTATTGGAAGGCTGGTCATTCTCTTCGACCAGCCTTACAATACCTTTTAGTCCAGGAGATAGCGTGCAAAAAAAGTGCCTGACTAACATCAAGCTAGAATTTTGTGTATAAGTAAATATTTTGGTGCCTTTTAAGAATATGTGGTTAAATTTTACTAAAATTGTACCATAATACATTATTATTTCACAGAGACATGTTACCCATTTTTCCCCAACATACAAAGGATGGTTAATTTATTATTATATATTGTGGAATTTAAATTTTGATTTATCCACAATACAAACTTACTAAGTTGAAATAATTGTTACAAAAACCCAGCCTTGCTGTTTGATCTAAAATAAAATTGTTTTTAATCTTACCATTAGATTGGAAGTTGTAAACCTGGGAGTAATAATTAATTTGTTCTGGAAGGATTATTTCACCTTTATTATACAAAAGAAAAGCAGTGCTGTTTTTAAGTTAATTACATAAATATTTATAGAATTAATGTAGGATTTGCAAACTTATTATTGAAATTGTTTCTTATTATTTTAGCATTTTATGTTTTATTAAAGTTTTTATGTATAAACCTCTTTTTAAAAAATATAGGGATTATTTTTAGATTTTTTCCTTTATCATGCTGTAGTAACAATAATTTATTTATTTGTTTATAGCTTGGGGGAAATTCAGTGGTGATTCAAGTAGCAGTATTGGAGAATGGGATATTTCGAAAGAATTAGGAATGTCAAGTATTCAGCAGGTAAATTTTATTATTTAGTTTGTATTGTTGACAAATAGTTAAATTTTATAATAATTAACATCTATATTTTTTATTTTATTTTTATTTAACTTTCATGTAAATTGTTTACTATAGTGCTGCAGTTGCCAAATTATTTTGGTTTACGCTACCTTACAATCAGATCGTTTAGATTTTATTCAGTCACTAAGGTAGGTTCATGAATTGGGATTACGCATTCAATGGGTTAAACCAGGGGGCTAATTAAGGTTTTATCTGAATGTCTTAAGTCAAGAGAATTTTTTCTCGGGGCCAGTTATATTTAACCAATAATTAGATATTTACATGATGTCCAGTACAAGTTTTTTCTTAATTTTACATTAGTACATTGTTGGTACAATTTTAAATCTGCATTTTTTTCAATTCAGTAATAATTATTTGTGACTGTCTACATGACTCCTTTTTTCCTTTACCATTTTTCAGCATTGTAAATGGCCTTTAGGTTAGACATAATACTAAAAAATCAGGTACGGGGTACCTCGGAACTTTTTCCTCACTTCAGAGGCCACTAACTCACTTCAGAGGCCACTCACTCAGAGGTCGTGGTCAGTACTTGGATGGGTGACCGTTCTGAACTAACTGATTTCTTATCATTCTTTAAAAAAAAACTTACTTTTAATACCTATATTTTATTTAATTATTTGAAGTTTAGCGGTATTTTGACAGATGTAAACAAACTTTGACGTCATCAAAATTATTGCACTAATAAATAATTATATTTACTTATAACTTTTAAACTAATTAATAGAATTTCATCGAGTTTTTTTTATATTTTTTCCGGTTCCAATGATATGCTACAAGTCAGAAACCAATATGTAATTTCAGTATTATTAACGGTCAAAGTTTAAAAATTCAAAAATTTATAACTTCAAAATGGCGGCCAATATCAAAAGGAAATTTGGCGGGCTTGTTTGTAATACAGAGAGGTACATTCGTGCCAAATTTCAACTCGATCGGGACCATTTTCGATTTATTACGATTTTTTTAATTTTTGCTGACTAAGCAAACTGGGTTCAAGATGGCGGAAAAAGTTGATTTTCCGGGCGGCACAACTGCAGATTAGGGCTGATTTTTCTGCCAAGTTTCAACTCTCTAGGTTAAATACCTTGGGCGCTACAATGATAACACGCACACACACATACATACGTCATGCTGAAAACCATTCAGGAGGTCTTAAAAACAACTAAAACGGATAATTCCGTTGAAAATGTTCTCAAAAAAAAAATTGTATGTGAAAACAATACTTTTCCTAGTATTAGTAGTGAGGAAAAGTAAAAAACTGTGTAAATTTGATACTTTGATAAATATTTACCACATTACTATATGACAAAATGAATGCATTTGTGGTGTGAACACTTTTAAATACTTATTAGCTACATAAAAATACTAATAATTATTGACATTTTTATGCCTTGGATTTGGCACATAAACTCGAAAAGCATTACCAAAAAAAAGGCCCCAAAAAGCGTTAGACTGCTAACAGGATGTTAGGCAGTACAAGGAGGTAGTTCGTTGTGGCATAATAGTTGTAGAGAGAGCCTTCCTCCGCTTGCTCGCCATTCTAGGGGCTACATCTTCACCTTCTACAACTTCTGTTCTACTGCTCCGATTTGCACCGCACAAATGCCATAATCCATAGAATTGTATTCATAACATTTCTTTTTTACTTATATATTTTTTTTTAATAATGAGTGATGTATAATGATTTAAGTGGATGTTGCAGAGTGATTCAGATGATTTGAGTGGGATGATGAACAGGCGAGGATTGTACGATCTGCAACCCAACAGGCTCAGAAGACTTTTTCCAACCATTGAGTCTGATTCTGTCAATGAGAACTTCTCTCCAATCAGACCTACCACACGAAGGTAATTTTCCACTTATTTTCCTCACCATTAAACCAAAAGAGGGGAGATCATTATAAAATAGATGTTATCTTTTTTAGGCCATGCCTGTAGCTTAAAGTTTAGCCTATAAGCAGAGCTGCTCATGTTTTGTGAGCCTTATAGTATGGTACTCACATATAAAAGTAAGCTGGCTAGATGACAATTTCCTGATTGGTTTTAATTATGGTCCCCTAAATCCATTTAATATAATACTTTTAGGTTTCTGTATGAAGTCAGTAAAGAAACCTTATTAATATAACGGCTCTGTCTGCTTGTCTGTTGGCATGTTTCAATTCATAAACTACTTTAGCTAGGATTATGAAATTTGGCACACAGGTGCATCTCGGCATTTGAGACAACTGTACACTTTTGGATTTGTACACTTAACATTTCCAAGATGGTGGACGATTAAAAAAAAGTTTTTAGTCACTATGACATGTTATGCATCAATTTAAAGGTCTTGAAGTGTAGAAAAAGAAAATACAACTAATACACTTAATAATTTTAACTTAATGGTACAGAAACTGGCGATTATCGCCTTACTTTCTTATTTGAAGCACGCCTTACTTGTTTATATCAAAGCAGATTTCAACCTTCATAAGGCTATCTACAATGCTTGCTTCAACAATTATGCTCCTGTAGACTTGACTTGCCAAATACTAACAAACTTTGACTTAACAATTTAAATTGTTTCTGCATCATATTATTTAGTCAGATTCACCCTATCTCTTTCTACTTTATTTTGTAATATAGGTCATAAATAAAATAAAAATTAAATTAAAATAGACTGCCAATTAGTGTGACAAATAGCCTCCTCGCATCCTATCATGTACTTTATTGTTATAATAATATTAACATTAACATTGTTATATAACATATTGTTATATTACTTTTTATATTGTTTATTGTCTAAAAACTATTAATAGTTTTAGCGATATTTAACACTTCATAGCGGTGTCGCTGTTGGTTTTACTAAAAAATTGTATTTAAAAAAAAAATGTTTTCATTGAATAGATGAAGTTTGATTTTTTTCCCAGCCTAAAGTTCCAATTTAAAATTTGAAGTTCATGTTTGGACGGATAATGTTGTCCAACAAACTCGTCCTGGGCATTGGTAAAATGAACATTTCTACCAAATTTCATCAAAATCGGTCAAGAATTACTCAAGTTATCGTCAGACGTTTCAAAATTCGTGGACACACAGACCGACAGACAGACAGACACGGAACCAAAAACGTCCCCTGATGTCTGAAACGGATATCTGTCTTGGAATTTTTAAAATCGGAGACATGAAACTTTTTCGTTCTCAAAAGTGAACACAATGCTTCCGTTACGTTCGGTAAGCTCAGAAGCAAAAAGAGAAAAAAAACAAAAAAAAACTACAAATATAATAAATTGAAACTAATAACAATTGAAAAAATAAAAATAAATAAATATAATAACATTAACATAACATCTCACCGGTACCTGGTCTTTGCTATAGTTCTTTAACCCCCCGGGAGTAAATCCCCTCCACTTTCCTTACCTATTTAACCTAGCTGTTTTTCCACACCTTATTCATTCACCTCAATAGACAATATGTGTAATCTTATGTTTTTAAAATTATATCAGTTTTACATTTCCAGAATATTATTATGTTTTTTGTTAAATATGTTAAATAAAAATTTTAAATTTTTATTTAAATTATTTTAAACAAGTTATAATAACGTGTTCTACAATAATGGTGTTAATTTTTGAGTTAAATTAATTTTTACTACGTTTTTATTAACTTGGTTTCTTGTTTGTTTGTTTGTTTGTCCGGTACAAATCTTGCAATTGAATTTTAACTAACATCCCGAGTAGCTAGACATTTGAAACGTTAAGAACCCGATGACAATGCATTATTTTAATAATTTTAGTCATTTTTCAGCAGACTTTAATTCGTTTTCAGCAAATTTGCTGAATGAAAAGTTAGTTTGGAAAAAATCCGCAAGTTATTTTATTTGTTTTGTCATATCCCATAATATTTACAATCTTCATTTTGACAGGTTTCAAATTTATGATTTTTATAAATAAAGGGGCCCACACACTTACAGTTTAACTGAAGATAATGATCTGACAGTCCACGGAGCTTGGCCACACACTTTTCAGTTTTCCTTAAGATGATGGACTGCAGTCGGAGGTGAACTGTAGGTGTGTGGAGGGTTGAGGCGAGGATCGGATGGAACGAGAGACGACAGCCCATGGACTGTCAGGCCTGTGCCTCAAGGCAGTGGCGGCTCGTGCTTAGGTTCACTGGTTCAGTGAACCCCCAAGCAATTATTTAATAACTCAATATTTTAAGAAATATAAATATGTATTTAGTTCTTGGTTTCATAAATCTAATAAAATAGGGTGAAAATGCTGGAGGGAGATACAAGTTACAATGCACGGCTCTAGAAGCATGGATAACAGCGCCCAGTTCAAATGAGTGATTATGTGGAACTGAACCAATGTATGAACCCCCTAAGCCTAGCCTGGCGGTAAAGGACGTGGGAGGGGGCAGGCCGGTATTAGCATCGCTTGGAACTGCAAACTCGGTGCAGTTCAACTTCCGACGCCACCCCAAGGAATCCGAACTTAGCCGAGTGTGGCGAGACCTTGGGCCCTTGGACACTGTTTCACGTCACACCTCTACCTCACCACAACACAAACACATACAGTACAGTAGGCTGAGCAGTGACACCGCTGATTTATTCTTTTTATTCTTACACGAGTTTTGTTTTAAATCCCCCCTAAGAATAAAAATATGTACATACTTACTTACTGTACATAATTTTTGTAAATATTTATTATTGTT
>KZ651132.1:94043-108140 GCA_001010745.2 Gerris buenoi
AAAAAAAAAAAAAAAAAAAAAAAAAAAAAAAAAAAAAAAAAAAAAAAAAAAAAAAAACGGTGAAGAGCGGCTTTAAGGTGGATAATGTGATTTTCATGATCCTTAGTACGAAATTAGTTGACCAAAAATCAAGTTGTTGATAGTTTGTTATTCCAAATCAAAGAGATTTTTGATTCTACTAATTAATTTTTTGGTTCTACTAATTAAGTTAGTACTCAGGATCATGAAAATGGCATTGCCCCCCATAAAGGGCGGGACATGGCTGCTCTCCACTGGTTTGTTTTTCTAATGCCTATTGACAAGCTATGTCCCGCAGATGAACTTAGCCGACTACATATCCTTTAATGGTACCTAAAGATTTACTTATTCACAGAATTCAAGCTTGATGTTTGTCAGACACTTTTTTGCATGCTATCTCCTGGACTATTGTGGCATTCGCCATACATAGCTTTTTTTCTTTTCTTTTCATTCTCTGTGAGAATGAAAGAAGAATGAATGAGGTGTTAATGTGTATTTGAGGATTCTAATACTATTGTTTGGTTTTGCAGGAGATGATGAGCAAAGTGACTGGGTATGGGATGGAACTAGACCTGGTTGGGAAGAAGAATCAGGGGAGTTCAGATTGTCCTTAGCACCACCTTCTCTTCCTCCCTCTTCTAGAGATGTTGCACGGTATATTAGGGGTGAAAGAAATAAAAATAAAATAAATATATGTATATAATCTATCTAGTTTCGAGAGATGAAAAATATTTTTATACTTGTAAATTAAAGTGTGTATGTATAAAGCTTTAAACATAGAACATTAAGTTTTAAATTAGATTTTTTAATTGTTTTTTTATTTAAATTCTTTAAATCAGGCTTTTTTAAATTAGGTTTTTTAAACTATGTTTTTAAATTATGTTTTTAAATTAGGTTCTATTAGGCTTTTTAAATTATGTTTTTTTGTTTTTTTTAAATGCTTTTTTGTAAAATGAAAAATACTTAAATTTTTTGTATTGGAAAAAAGCGCAAAGTCCAAACTTTTTTCCCCCTTGAGGAGGAACCACAGCCATCAAGGCTGATTTGCATGTAATATCTATAAATCATAAGAAATGTATAATACTTGTAATATTTTTATAAGCAATGGTAATAATAATAATAATAATAATAGGTTGTTTGACGCTGCCGAGAATTGTGCCTAGTTATGTGTAAGGTTTATAACTGACTCTAAGTTCGTTTTTGCTTTGTAAAATTTTGCCTACTTGTTCTGAGAGCTTCCCCATGTATGGTAAGCTAATCCAGGGTTTTGGGTTTTGTTCTATTGGCTCTAAGTTGGTTATCAAATTTATTGCTAGTTTTTTTTTTTTTTTTATTAATCATTCTGTCTATTATTTTTGTGTTGTATCCATTATTGATAGCTATTGTTTTTATTGTTGAGATTTTGTTGTTTAAGTCTAAATCATCCATGGGATATTTTATTAACCTCTCTAGTCATAATTATGAGATCATGTAACTATAGGATTAGTAGAGAGGACAAAAATATGTGTTATAGTCCAGGAGATAGATTGCAAAAAAGTTTCTGACTAACATCTTTTGGTGCCTTTTAAGAATATGTGGTCGGCTAATTCCGTCTGTGGGACATAGCTTGGCAATTGGCTCTTAATGTAAGGAAAAGAGACAGGAAGCGAACGAGGAAGCAGAATGGTGGATTTTATACAAGGCTTTAAATTTTATATAATGAATACTATTATACATCGAAGCAAACAAGATAGGTGGACATGGATCAGCCCAAATGGAAAAATTAAGAATCAGATTGATTATATTATTGTAAAAAATAGAAGAGTTTTAACTCATGATGATAACGATGATGCAGAAATATCTCGAAGAATAGGTCTGGCATGGTCAAGCTTCAATAAATACAGAAATCTATTCAGATCTTCTGTAAACATTGAAGAAAAGAGGAAACTATGGACAAGTATAGTCCTACCAGTCCTAACGTACGGCTCGGAATCTTGGACACTAACAAACCAACGAATAAAAAGATTAAGAATAGTCGTAAGATCTATGCAGAGAAGCATTCTTAATGTAAGGAAAAGAGACAGGAAGAGAAAAGAATGGCTTCAGAAAAGTACAGGACTAGAGGACATAGCAAGAGTCATTACAAGAAGAAAATGGCAATGGGCAGGCCATATAGCCCGCACTCAGGATAATAGATGGACCAAGAAAATCCTTGTATGGTGCCCTAGAGACCACAAAAGAAAGAAAGGAAAGCCAAGGAAAAGATGGGACTCTGAATTCTGGAAGATATGCGGAGGGGCAACCTGGATGAGAGTGGCCAACCAGAAAACTGAGTGGAAGAGAATGACCGAGGTACACTGTCAAGTATGGCTCCCACCTCCTTGAAAGAAATAAAAATAAAATAAATATATGTATATAATCTATCTAGTTTCAAGAGATGAAAAATANGTAAAATTTTGCCTACTTGTTCTGAGAGCTTCCCCATGTATGGTAAGCTAATCCAGGGTTTTGGGTTTTGTTCTATTGGCTCTAAGTTGGTTATCAAATTTATTGCTAGTTTTTCTTGTTTTTTATTAATCATTCTGTCTATTATTTTTGTGTTGTATCCATTATTGATAGCTATTGTTTTTATTGTTGAGATTTTGTTGTTTAAGTCTAAATCATCCATGGGATATTTTATTAACCTCTCTAGTCATAATTATGAGATCATGTAACTATAGGATTAGTAGAGAGGACAAAAATATGTGTTATAGTCCAGGAGATAGATTGCAAAAAAGTTTCTGACTAACATCTTTTGGTGCCTTTTAAGAATATGTGGTCGGCTAATTCCGTCTGTGGGACATAGCTTGGCAATTGGCATTTGAAAAAAAAAAAAAAAAAAAAAAAAAAAAAAACGGTGAAGAGCGGCTTTAAGGTGGATAATGTGATTTTCATGATCCTTAGTACGAAATTAGTTGACCAAAAATCAAGTTGTTGATAGTTTGTTATTCCAAATCAAAGAGATTTTTGATTCTACTAATTAATTTTTTGGTTCTACTAATTAAGTTAGTACTCAGGATCATGAAAATGGCATTGCCCCCCATAAAGGGCGGGACATGGCTGCTCTCCACTGGTTTGTTTTTCTAATGCCTATTGACAAGCTATGTCCCGCAGATGAACTTAGCCGACTACATATCCTTTAATGGTACCTAAAGATTTACTTATTCACAGAATTCAAGCTTGATGTTTGTCAGACACTTTTTTGCATGCTATCTCCTGGACTATTGTGGCATTCGCCATACATAGCTTTTTTTCTTTTCTTTTCATTCTCTGTGAGAATGAAAGAAGAATGAATGAGGTGTTAATGTGTATTTGAGGATTCTAATACTATTGTTTGGTTTTGCAGGAGATGATGAGCAAAGTGACTGGGTATGGGATGGAACTAGACCTGGTTGGGAAGAAGAATCAGGGGAGTTCAGATTGTCCTTAGCACCACCTTCTCTTCCTCCCTCTTCTAGAGATGTTGCACGGTATATTAGGGGTGGACGTAGGAGACTCCGCTCAGACAAAGCCAGCTTCACTGTACTCACCTCTGCCAATGAAGAACTCTCACGATTCCTACAAGACCCTCAGAAATCTCAACTCAGGTGCTTTATAAGTATATGCTGTAAGTCCACATGGAAAATGTACCCTGTACCCAAAATTCACGATTTTCTAAAATGGAAACCATGGAGCCAAATTTTGACTATTCAAGAATATTTTGCTTAATTGATTTTTTTTTACTTTATTGATTTCCCCTTTAATAGTTTTTTTTTCTTTTTCTTTTTTTTAATTAATTAATACCAATACTTTTAATGCACTCAATGAGACCTTTAAATCGACTCCTTATTATTTAAATTCAGACAAATTTGACTTTTTAATGGATGGGGGAGTATTTAAAGGCGATTTTTGACATTTTCATGCAGGAGTAGTATCTAAAAGGAAATTATAAAGAATACTTTTTTCTAGAATAGTCAAAATTTGGTCTGGCTTTCTCTTGTACGATTTTAGAAAATTTATTTTTTGGGTAAATGATACATTTTAAACAAAAAGTAATACTATAAATTTTCATTGAAGAACAAACAGGAGATTTTATGAGGATTGTCTTTTTCTTCAACCAGTCATGCATGTATTTCCAGGGACACAAAAAGTTACTTTAGACCCACCGAAAACAAACAATAAATGTTCTCACCAAAAATCATTTATTAGAGAGCTTTATAATCTATGCATTTGTAAAAGTTTGTAGTTAGTGTTGCAACTGTAGCCAACATGAGACTAAAGTTCCTGTTAGAACATTTTTTTGAGACTTCGGCTAAATAGTAACAGCGGGGTTGCAACAATAATAATATGAAACTAAGTATAAAAAAGACTATATTTTGCTCTTAGGCAAGAGTGACTACCACTAATAGTAATGTGATCCAATGACACACAGTTGCTCTTTTCTAATTAAATTTCCAAGCTATTAACAAATCAGTATTTAAAAAAACAAATAACATGATCTTTTACTTCTGTTTTCAGACTTCACCCAATGAAAGAACAGGAGCGTCATCAATTGGGGCACTTAGCCAAACTCTATTCCCTGGATATGCATCTGAGCCAGGATAACACCAAAGGACTTACTTGTCCCATACTTACTAAAACAAGGTATTGCATTAATTCTTTTTTTATAGCATTCTATATTCTGCTTAATAGAAGTGATAATTTTTTGTTTGTTTATTTATAAGCATCTTGATGTAGAATATGTGGCTCATGTAGGATATGTGGAGATGATTTGTTTTGTTTTTAGTTTGATTTTTAAATGAAGAGCGAGCCCTTCAAAACGTGATCATGTACATTTTTTTACATACATGAATGTATTAAGTTTGTCCCTAAAGATTTATTCAAATAAATTTGATGTAAAATCGTTTTTATTGCAATTCAATTTTGCTTCCAAGCTTACCGAAGGTAGCGGAAGCTATGTGATCGTTCTGAAGAACCGATAGATCTAGGAGCGTAAATGGAGGTCATCATAAAGAATAACACAAACAGTCTCTCCACGTAAATTTTAAAAAAGATTTTTTATTGCCAAAGCAGCTTTCAGCCTTCAAAAGGCCATCATCAGTGCCTATTGTGGACAAAAAAAAAAAAAAAAAATCGTTCTGAAGAACGAATTTTTTAAATTTAATAATGTATCACCACATCACTTGTCTTGTTTATAATTTTGTTTAGTTTTGAGTTTAACTTCCTCAAGTGGTACCATTTGTTTATTATTATGATTGCGGTATCTACTGTATTACATTGTTATTTATTTCTCTGTGTTGTAGTAATACTGTGAGAGGAGAGCCAATATCTAGTATTGGAACCAGTGTTAAAATTGAAAGCACCTCTGTTGGACCCAAAGTTTTAGTAGACAGCAAGAGAAGGAGGTGTACCCCACCTAGTACTGATACAAACACTCAAGGTTACTTTGATTCAACTTTTAATACTTGTATTCTCCTCTTTGAAGTAATAGCGTGAAATTATTATCAAAACACAGATAGGAGTCTTATGTCCATAGCACATTCTCTACCACTATCTGCAGTATGATGATTCTATAGAGTTTAGGTCAGTGACGGCAAACCTATTACACGTGTGTCAATGGCGACACACCAACACATTTTGGGTGACACAAAAAAATTCACTTATTAGGCTTGAAGTGAACAACCAAAATTGAAGAAATAACAACCTTTAATTAAGGATATATCAAATGAAATTAAGCAACAACAAATCTGTCTGATACACTTTCACTTACTTACTGAATAATTTTTTCACATTCCAGTACCAGTTTATAATTACTTGGATCAGTGTTTTCTATTTCTAAAGCTAAGGGGAAATATATTTTTGATATACTTTTAAGGGAAAAATTTGTTTATTCATTTTTTATCTGAGGATTTTTGTTTAAGTGGACTACATTTTAGAATTTTTTACTCAAAATCTTCAGAACTGTTCTTATTTCTTTTGAGTTTTCGTATTTATTAATTTATTTTAAAAATTTACCATAAAATAACTTTTCACCTTCGATTAATCAAACACGTTCATCTTTTATATTTAAAGCTATTTACTCAGAACTTTTTCAAGGTTTATTTTTCCGAGTTTTTGGGGATAGCACCTCTAACTTTAGAGCTAAAACATTTATTACTTGATTTGGCCTCGGGGTTTGACCTTTTCTGAACTTGGGTGCTGAATTTTATCAAATCCGGCCCAGTAGTTTAGGTGTAATATGTCTGCACAGAAGCCAGACTATACTTTTTTGGAAACGAGTTAATTCATAAATTCTCAAAATCAAAGTTTCACTCTATCACAATACTTTTTTTCTATTTATTAGAAAGTAAAAAGTTTCAAATGTAAAAAAATTATTTGATTTTGCTTTTTTAATTTTTTTTTTTTTTTTACTAAAATTTCAATATCACAAAATTGTAGATATTTTTAGATGACATTACACTTGAGTTAAGCAAGGTTTTACAAATTTTGACTCACCAAGCTCAAAATATTGGCCATCACTGGTATAGATTAATGTAGAAGTCAGACACCAATATGTAATCTTCTCAGAAGGAACTATGATTGGGAAATATCGGAATATTAGTAAACATTAGCACTTGAGAAAAAGGACTCTTAGATGTATTCTTTCTTTTGTGCCTACAATCTACCTGTATTTAAATATAATAATATACAACTCTGTCCAACTTGGTAGCCATGGGTGAAATGTGTCTGTGTAGCATATGCTCATAAAACTATTACAACATTACTACAAACAATTTTTCTTATTAAATATTATTTTTCTCTTTTAGATGGAATGACAGGTGATATGGAATCTATGGATATAGAGGATGTGAATAAAATAACTCCGACTGACTCAACTCTAGACAGCTAAACATCTTTACTCGTAGATCACCCATAAATTTGAACACCTTTATTCCATCCATAATACATATGATCGATCGGAATCATATATTATATACTTTATTTAAATTTATAATTTTGAACAATGCCCTTCTTATTTAAAGGAGATATTTAAGTTTAATATGTAGAATCTTACTTTGTTGTAATATTTATTCTATTCTAAACATTTATCGAGTTAAGGGTATATAACTCAAACTTTTTTTGTTTATCGATCGGATAAAACTAATGAGCTCTAAGAAGTTAAAATTCTCTATCATTTGAATTAATTTTATTCAACTTATTTACTGATAATCTATTTTATCGACCTCCTCATTTAGCAGTAGTGTTTGACATGTTTTGATTTATTTTTCAAATGTTCAAATCATAAAGATATCCCTTAATGTAATTTATACATATAAAATGATGAAATTATGTTACAAAAGAATTTCAAATCTATTTTATAGGCTGTCAATAACTACGCATCCTCGCTATGTCTTAAGCTAAAATTTGTATCCTTTCATTTAATTTACGGCTGATGTGCCATAATTGTAGGCTAAAGTCCTAACACTGATAGATAGTACAGAATAGCTTGTCTTTACCTAATTTCGAGCTTACATTTAAATTATACTGGGTATTAAGGTTCAAATTTAATAAGTATCGGATGAAAATGTATGATATTGTTTAATTAAATGTATTGTATAATCTATTTTACTGTTTTATTTCTATTTATTTGAATAATGTTGATACACTATTGAAGAGAGGAAGTGTCTTTTTAAGGAGAGCAACTTGATATTATTGTAACTGTGGTTTTCAGGTGAAGACCCCGCTTAAAAGATGTGGAGTCTATTTCTTTGAATTTTTGTATGTGTTCTCTACAGTAACTCCTGGCTAAAATATTAGATTGTATTTTAATAATGATCACAATAATTAAAAAATCATTTTTATTATTGTAATAAATTAGATTATAATATTGAAAGGAGTAGGAAATAATCCGAAATTTAAATTTGCTTTCCCCATCGCTATATATCTTTAAGAATTTAAGTGTTAAGTTAGTAATTAATTGCCGAGTCTACATAAATACTATGTAATGATAGAAATGCAAAATTATATTTAGAAAAATATTAGTGAAAGAGCAATTGTTGCTTCACTTTGCCCAATAAGCATTTATTTATTTATGCTTTCATGAATCATTTTTTTTTTCTCTCTCTCATTGAAAATGTATATATATATTTTGTCGATTCTGTTAAATTAAAAAATTTTCTTTAAATTAGCTAAATTATCAATTCATTTTTAAG
Source organism: Gerris buenoi (assembly GCA_001010745.2). Taxonomy (NCBI): domain Eukaryota; kingdom Metazoa; phylum Arthropoda; class Insecta; order Hemiptera; family Gerridae; genus Gerris; species Gerris buenoi. Next base: position 102,251 of record KZ651132.1, read on the forward strand.
TTTTTGGTAGTATTCATAGTACGGAAAGTTTACATTTTAATTTAATGTCAAATTATAATTATTATTAACAATGGACAGTCCCGGCGCTGGAGTCTATTTTTCTTTGTCTGTCCCCCGTTGTTAATAATAATTATAATTTTAATTAAGCTAAATTAACTATCTGGGAAATAGAAATACCGATATTTCTAAAGTTCTGTAATTTTGACCAAATGTTACTACGGAAAGCAGAGAGCAGTTGAATTATTAACTCTCATGCTTCTTAGTGAGAGTGAGTGCTTTTGGTGAGATGGGTAAATAACATTTCAAGCAGAATTTAAAGGTTTTAGGTCATTGAACTAAAACCCATCAATATCCTGCAATGCTAAAGATTAATGAAAGTTAAATTTATTGACTGTAAAAAAGTTTAGAATAGAAAAATTAAAGTGTTTTTTAGATTGTTTATGTGGTGTAAAAAAATTGAATGTTAGTTACGCAATAGCCATAACATCTTGGACCTGTTAAAGGAGATTGTGGTAGAGGTATCTTCTCTTTGTCTAATCAAAAAAAAATATTAATCTTTTGCTCCAAGCTTACTAAAGGTAACAGAAGCTATGTGATCATTCCAAAGAACATAACATTATTATGTCTCAACTCAAAAATTCCAAGACTGATATCCATTTCAGACAGCAAAGAACATTTTTGGTCTTGCGTCTGACTTTTGTTTAACAATTTGCAAACCAACATAACTTAAGAACTGCTCGTCTGCTTTTCATGACGTTTGGACGGTAGGTAATAATTTGCCCACATCGTGACCTTCCAAGAGTTATTAGTTTGTTTCATGAACTTTCAGAGTAAAGGTTCAGTTCAGTTAAAGGAGCTATTTAATTAATTGAAATAATTATTTAGTGACATTTTTATTAATCAGAAAATTACATTTATTTAATTGTGCGCAAGTTCTTCATTGTCTTAAAATTATTTGATAGTAAACCTTTTTGTTTTAATTATTTAGAGGTCAGTTAAGCTTAATCTAATTATAGTAGGATTACATTTGCTGCATTATGTAGTTATAAGTTTATACTGATTTTCTGTAAAAGCTCATATTTTAAGCTTTTGAATTTAAGTTGTAATATTTTTTGTTGTTTCATTTGCAAGGCTGATGTATATTTTTAAGATGTCAACTTTTTTGTGGAAATAAAAATGTAGACGGTTCTAAATTGTTATTTATTTAGATAATCCTTTTAGTCCAATAAAATTAGTTAAATATCTAGTCAAATTAGGTAAACATTGGGTTGTGAGTAAAACCTTTTTTAAAATTTGAGTTCCGAGCAGAGCCGGCGCTAGGCCCAGATGAGGCAGGCAGCCGCCTGTGTCAGCCAAATTGAGGGGCAGCCGACACTGCTCACTCAGAATATATTATTGAAATTTAAAAACAAAAGCCTTAGTTAATAAACAATAATAATGTGTAATATGATAAATTGAGGAATATACTAATAAAACATATACTAACTGACTGCCCTGCATTACAACAAGACGTAGATAGACATTTTGAAGACACAAATCTTTCAACAATTTTGGAGTTCAATGAAATATCTGTACAAAAACTATTTACCTACATCAAGGACACTAACTTACTGACTAAACTATAAATCAACCAACTTTAAAATAAGCTAATAAAAATATAAGTGTATGATAAAGGGTGTAAATGACCATGAGCAGTCCGTACACCCAATTAAAACAATAAATAAATAAATTGAGGAATAAACAATCTGATAAATAACATTAATCTAACAAATAAATGTATATCGTAGTTAGTATAGGTCTCTTGTTAATATTCCACCCCTAGGAAAGATTTAAAACAATTAGTAGTAGAAAGTGAGCTAACCCTTCTATCATCACATGGTGTACTATGATCAGCAGTTTTAAGCAAGTGTTTTTAAGTTGGAATCCTAGTTATAACACCCCTAGACAAAACCTAACACCTTATCAGGGCTATTTTAGAAGGTGATTTAGAGCTTTATCACATTTAGGGTTGATTCTTCATAGCACTATATTTATTTATAGTGTATAAAATATAATTTTTTATTTGTTTTTAATCATGACTAATTGAGATGATTTTTTATCCTCATTAATTTGATATTTTAGTCGAATATTAAATTTATACATCCCCCATACACTGTCAAGTTGTTTGTGCAAACATTTTGACCCTGTATAAGGCTATTTGATGTTTGCCAAACATGATGTTTGACGTGTATGGCCTAAAGTTGACCAACATCAGGTTTACACAACATCTTTTTTGCACAATATGTTTGATTGTGTATGGGGGCCTTAAGTATACATTCTATTTGATAATTTTAAAATGATCTTTTTACAATACATTTTTAATTATTAATTTTAGAATTCAGGCCCAGTGGCACACAAAAAGTTGGTGTGGTCTATTGCTTTTTTTCAAAGCATTTTGGGCTTGATTTTTAAAAAGTCTACTTTGTCTTCATTTTATTTCTCAAAAATTATACTGATATGCACCATATAAGAGCAAGATTTTTCTCTAGGAAAAAATATTGTTTATATTCAAAGACTTTGTTAAGCCTTAAAATAATCTTTTTAAAAATATGAAATACTTTGAGCTTTTATATCTTAAGAACCAAAAAAAAAGCAGAGAATGTGCAATTTAAAAAAAAAAAAAAAAAAAAAAAGAAGAAAAAAAAAGTTATAGCATTTTGTCATCTTTTAAACTTTTCATTGTAATCTAATATATTGTTGTTTTAAATAGATAAATATGATTGAAACAAAAAGAGGTAGTCCTAAACCACGCCTGGGATAGGGATGGGTTGGGGAAGCACCCATATAACAGTGCAAAAGGCAAAAGGTGCCCTTGTTTTATTAAATTTAATTGTGTAAGCCACCAGTGGTGTTATTTCTGATGAGAGAAGAAAATGAGCCCAAGATCGAGGGGGGGGGGAGTTGCTACGGTTTATCCTCTTCCTTTCGAGTGTCGTGGGCGCTCAGTCCCCAAACTAAACCTTAAATGAACGTGCAACCAGAAGAGATAAGTTAACAAGCTTTAGGCTTCTTCACAGCCATAATTTTAAATTTACCTGTCAGAACTCATTTTGAGTCTCACAGATAATGTCTGGAGAGTTGTTATCTACATGGACGGCATTCTTACCTATTTAGCTTTAACCAAGAATTTGATCTTTCTCTACAACTGTGATGTTTGTGAGGGAGAGTGTTAAAACTGGCTTGTGACAGCGATTAGAGATGACAAGTTTTAATGACTGAATAAAGTTTATACTATGTTTGATAAAAATTTATAGGAGAAAAAGGATCAATCCTGCTTACGAATAAGTTGCAGGAACAGTAAGCTGAGATTTATCAATATTCAGTAGGGATTTGTTTCTGTTTCGTAATAATACACATAAAAAGTACTAGACTAAACATTATTTTATTTACAAAATATAACATTTTATTAAAAAACATTTACTATCACAATTATATAAATCTAGTAGCTATAGCAAGCAGTTTAGTATAGTCAGCACCTTTGGTCATAGTTTTTTCTTTAAGAATTGTCCTCAAAAGGTGAGGTATAGGGACATGGATCCTAGTTCCTAGCGGATTTCCATTGTCGTCAATGAGCACTAAATTGTTAGAATCAGATTTGGGGATGTTTGGTTTCTGATGTTTTTTCACACCAACTATGATGCCTTTCTTCTTTTCACCTTTAATTGCTACCATTACTCTATCCCCTGAAATACAAAAAAATAAAAATATTAAAATAGCGGAGGAAAAATATATAAAAACATAGTATAATGAAACTTCTTTACCAATGGAATACACCAAAAGGAATTTACTTCTGACTGTTAAGGACAAGGGTATTGAATTTTCTATCCATAATAAAGAATCATGTTTCTCCCCACTATTTCTGTTTTATTTTTTCCCTTTATATCTTAATTTGGTGTTTTAGGTCCGCATTCAGTTAATCTAGCCAACATAGGTGATAAACTGTAAGGTTGCTAAAAAAAAAAAAAAAAAAAAAAAAAAAAAAAAGGTCATTATTTCTCCAGTAAATAAAGGTGATAATATCCATTATGTATTATCCCCATATAGCAGTTATTAAAAAGAGAGACATTATTCCTAATGTATAGAAGGATTGTATATTAATAGCACACATTGATATGTAGCGTATTAAGAATGAGATCAACCAAGCAATACTGGGAATGGTATTTCAAAATTAAAACAAGGGATATTAAGTATTTTCAGATTGAAATATTAGCATTGGTATCTATAATGACAAAAAATATATTTGATTCAAATATCTTCTTGAAGATAATTGATAAACTTTGAATACAAAATAACAGCTAAAGTCACAAAATCAAAATAACAGCTCAGTGGCCTTATCACTAATACTATCAAAATATCAAACAGTTGATAAGACTAATGAATATATTTTCAGTTCTACGCACATGAGATATGATACTTCATTGTTTAAAGATATGTTAGAAAAAGAGACATACTCCCTATTATATAAGTGTTAATATCCTTTTGTATAAACAGGTAATTAAGCAAGCCCTGCAACTGAAATTATATTCATACTAGATGCGGCACAACCAAGGTAACTTCAACCAAAAAACAACTCATAGATAGATAGATCAAAATTTTAACACTAAAAGCGGGCAAGTAAACTTAACAGCGGTTAATTTTTTGAGGTCAAAAATAACTTGGCCGCACAATTTTTCTTTATTTATACACTTGCAAGGGCGGTCCCACGGGGGGGGGGGGGGGGNGGGGGGGGGGGGGGGGGAATGGGGGTAATTCCCCCCCCCCCAGGATTTTGGAAAAATAAAAAAATAAAACACCAAATGACTTGGAGGGAAAAGATAACAAAGAAATTTCTAAATATTAAGTATATTTTTTAGTATTTTCTTATGTTAGAAGAAAAAAAACATGGGGATAATGACAAATGTGTTAGCAGAGTGCTAGGTGATAAGGAGTGGAGCATTTGGCTACTTTGATGTGGTAAAAGACCGACTCGAGGCAACACCGAATACTGATAGTTTGGGGGTAATACCGTTATAACTATAACATGTGATTTATTCAACTTATGTTTGTATTACACCCCGCTTTATCTATCTTAAAAAGAATTTATTTTAATTCTAAAGGTGCGAATTCTCTGGTGCGGGACTTCCCGGAAGTTGACGCTCGACGTGAATTTTATTTGGTGACGGTCGGAACGCACGGCTATTTAGGGGAGGGGGTGTCATCTCTGCTGCGGTTCTAACGTCCACCGTCAGTTTTATTTCAACTACAGTATTAGTATTTTTTAATTATTTTACTTTATCGATATTCTATTAAAAATGCAGATTAGATAAGATCATTTTTTTTGCAGTAAAGCCTCAATCATCCTAAATTTTAGATTATTAATAATTCTACACAAATAAAATCGAAATACCTTTACATTTAAAGAATATAATAAAATACCTTTACTACTACAACAGCGTTTTGCAAATGTAGTAGTATAAATAAAAATTAATTAGTAAATGCGTGTATAGATATAAATAAATAAAAAATGTAATACAATTAATTGGAGCACGTTCCTTTAGCCTTCTTTCTGTTATATGTATGTTATTTTTGTGGCCCTATCACAATACTTTCTCATGTAAATGTAGTATATAAGAAAGTATAAAAGTAACGTCGGACGTCCCGACCGCTGGAAATCAAACCACAACTGATCGGAGGACGTGACTTCTGCACCGCACGACCGTCGGGCGGTCGGAACGCACCAGAGAAGACGGCTCCTGCCATTTTACCTATGTTTTGACTGGCCTGCGTCAGGTTTGATTCGGGGCATGTGAATAAAAGTCACGTCGAGCGTCAACTTCCGGGAAGTCACGCAGCAGAGAATTCGCACCTTTAG
>KZ651132.1:121557-146259 GCA_001010745.2 Gerris buenoi
TAGAAAAAAACAATTAATAAATATACCTAAAGTAAAATCTATTTATTATAGACAACGTCTAGCAATTCCGTGTCAACATAGAAAAAAAAATAGATGCACAATAGTTTATATATAAATATTTATCAATATTTAAAAGGAATAAATTAAAAGGTATAATTGACAGCAAATGAAAGAGAGTGATGGTAGGACTAAATTTTACAAACCCTATTTTATTTGCAAGGGATTATAAAAATTAATGAAATAACTAAAATAACTATTTACAGCCAGTTACAAAATTCTCTATAAAAACTTTAAAAAAAAATGATTCTAGTTTATTTAAAGATAATATAACATAAATCACCACAATGGTGTAAAGAATTTATCTATAGTTAACTGTAATGATTGAGATTTTAAAGGAACTAACTCATACCGAATTAAATTAGTAAAAAAGAAACTAGATCAGTATAAAATAACTTAATTTTAATTAAAAAAAAGACAATTTCTACCCCGAAAGGAGCAATTAATAAGTGGGTTGTGTGGTTTTGACAGTAAATTGGTCAGCAATTAATATATGGGCTGTGTGGTTTTGACAGTAAATTGGTCAGCAATTAATATATGGGCTGTGTGGTTTTGACAGTAAATTGATCAGATTAAATTCGTGTTATCCTTTAGGTAATTTTTTTTTTTTTCATTTGCTGTCTTTAGGTAAATTTTTTCTTTTTTTCATTTGCTGTCTTTAGCCTTTTTTAGTAACCACTAGAAATAATTTAATTTTCATCTGTAATTAGTAATCACATAAATTTATTAATTTAAATATAAGTCAAAAATATTATAAATAACAGAATGTTTTTATTTGAAATAGGCTGCCAATTTAAAATAAAATATATATATTTTTAATATTATGCGTTTTTTTCCAACTTTATTAGAATAAAAAGTGTATTTTAAACAATAATGTAGTTTATTTAAAGTAACGCTATTTTTGCATATTCTGAAAAAAATGTGAAATCGATTGTCTTATGCTCAGATAAGATTTAAAAGTACCGATTTTTTATAACTTATAACATAGCTTTTTTGTATTAATTAAATTGGCAGACTAGGTACTTGAGACGATTTAAAAAAAATAAATAAATGAAATAATAATACAATTATACCCTATTTTGATTGTAACCCATTTTTCCTTCATATGAGTTTTCATTTACTTAGAATTGCTAGTCAAAGTGTAAATAATTTTGATTTTTTTATGTTAAATCCAAAGATAAAAATTAAAATTCTCCTTGATATTTCATTTTAGACACTCATGGGCACTTTTTGTTTAAAATTACACATTTAGTAAATTTGATGTTTTATATACAGTTAATTTATAATAATATATTATGTTGTTTCTATAATTTGGGCATGCACAATTGGTAAAAACAATCATGTGACTTCTACTAGATTACAATTGGTTTCATTTGATATTCTTAAAAATGTTGTTAAGTGTAAAACCAAAAATGTTTTTTAACAACTAGTGAACTTTTGATGGTGTAAAAAAGAAACTAAAACTTATAGATCAGGGTTAAAAGACGTTTAAGTTTCCGAGTTTGGGCTTGGAGTAGCGTCTCACCAAAATAAAATCGTTTAACACACATACATACGCTCACACATAAATATATGTGTATATATATTTGGAAAAAGGCTAATTGCTTACAGGATAAAATAAATATGAATAAATGGCGTAAAATAAAGATAAATTTGAAGTTAAAAAAGTCGTGCCAAAACGAACTATTAACCAACAACTGTAATTACATCCATTGTTAAGAAAGAAATAATAAGTTTATCGGATATCACAATTTTTAATTGAATGCACGAAATACGAGACAGCTACTTTCAGCTTCAAATAAAATCATAATATAGTCATCGACAAATCAAAATTGCACGTACCATTCGGCGGAAATACAAATATTTACAGTAATAAAATCTCCATATAATGTCCATCTCTACAAAAATATTTACACTTTTTCTTTTTTTTAAATTTATTATTTTTAACTTTTTTTCTTTTTATAAAATATTTTAAACTTAAAATATTATAAATGGGAAAAATCGAAACTTGTAGTAACTTATCTAACTATCGAATTTTTCTACACTATCTTATCATCTAATAGACAAGTATTTTTCCGCAAACGTAAGCGGGATGCACCGGCATCCGAAATGTTTAATACAATATTTACATTTACCACGTGCCCCTCCGTACTCCTCGGTTCGTCGAACCGGCGGGGCGATCCTTTCTTACGGACCCGTTCGGAATATTTACAAAATCACTAATTAAAATTTGACACACGAAACAGAATATTGTAATGGTGTTCCCGTGGATTGCGATATATCTAAGGCAGTAGTCAATCGAGGAAGAGTTAAGGGAAGAGAAGTTCGTGGGGAAGGTGCTACGTCTCGAGGGACGCCATCAGGGAATGGTATACGACCGACTGGAGTTCGTTCAGCATGGAACTGTGGCCGCACGAGAAGGTCGGCTCCCTTTTACCTTGATCAAGGGGTAAAAAGGCTAGGGCGGCTTGTCTTTCGGATTCCGCAAGCCGCTCTGCAGCCGACGTCTCCTCTATCCTCGCCCGCTTGGGGCCGGGTTCTCCCTCTAGGTCCACCACATTGACGATCTCTTCTTCTTCGTCATCGTCAATCGACGTAAGCATTCTCGGCGTCAAGGGCATATAGAACTGCGAGAGCACCGCCTGTACGTCCTCACCCTCTTCTTCCAAGCTTCTCTTCCGCCTGGTCTCTTCTTCTTCCTTCTTGGGAAGATTGGTAATGTCGACAAGCTGCTGCTCTCTAGACTCGTCCTTACACCCGACAGTCCCGCTACTGTACACTCTCTCCTGTTTCTGCATCTTTTCCTCTCTGGCCTCCCTTTGTAATCTCTTCATGGTGTTGTTGATCAGGACAGATCGCCTTAAAGAGCTCTCGGGATCTTCGATCTTTTTGAGCTTGTTTATACTGATTTTAAGCACTTTTCTCCTTTCTTCTCTTTGCCGGTATTTCGCGGAGATCATGGTGGGTCTGTTCGGCCGGGGACAGAAACTGCTGCCGTAATTGGTTTGGCACGCCATCTCGTCGTCATCGTCTTTACCGGTCGAGTTGTTGTTCACCCGCAAAGAGTTATTGTTGACTAAACCGTCGGATTTCATACCACTCTTCTCCGATCCTTCGTCTTCTTTTACTTCCTCCTTCTCCCAGTCCACTGTAACACAAAACATCACAAATCGTTAGACTCGTATAACGTCATAATAGCAGATACACATATCTTAAACGAAGTAACATGAGATAACCGGGTCCAAACATAACTCGTTTGTTGACACATCCATAATATTATTTAAAAATCTTTGCAAATATTTTTTCTTCGGAATAATAATATCAAAACAAAGTTATACCGTTCGATAATTCATAACTGAAAACAATGTGACACAATGCAAGATAATATTTAAACGTCGCATTAAAGCGTCGAAGGACGAGGTCCGACTTTCACAATAGAACGTTAAATGTTTTGACGAGTTAAAAAAAGAGTAGTTGTAGGGGAAACGAATAAAGGAACGAGGTTTAAAAGGACGACGAAAAGAGTGGGGTAAAAGGAAAGAGGGAAAAAAGAGAAGGACGACGAAAATCAATAAGGGAACGTTAACAAGTGTCAGAGCAAAGGGAGGGTTAAATCTGTGAGGTCTGTGTGTTAGGGACGGTGCGGCCGTGTGGGAAGATAAAAGAGGAGCACGTGGTACGGTGGTGAGGGGAGCCCTAGCAGGATACTAGGGGGGCAGCTCTACTACGGACTACAGTACACACAACTCTATGGGTTATTCATGAATGGACATCAAACCAAGGGAATCCAATCTTATAAACCTTCATCCCTTATCTGCATCCATCTACTGGGCTAACTCGTCTTATCCTTTCTACTCTAAATAATTCCACCCGCTCTTAGGTCCCTATTACAGACCTTATCAGCTATCAATTATTTCCACCCTATCCCTATAATCAAAATTTTTTAAAAATAATATTGGCATCTATTAAAAAAAGAGAATATTGATTTAATAAAACTTTTTTGACTGTTGCGTTATTAGTTATCCTTAGTACAAGAAAAAAGCGAAATGTGACAAAGACAATAATGCTTTATCTTTAAGTGCATATCCAAAATTACACTAATTAGAGGGAGCTAAACTTTCCCTTGCATCCGGTATTTTACATACCAGCTAAGAGAAAAATGTTTTAATTCATAAAGCTTAACTTGAACCAGTAACTCTTCCTCGTAGTAAAAGGGAGGAAAAGAACGTAGAACTTCTTTAAATATGGTCTATTCTAAACTGAGAAAAAAGAAAATAATGGTAATTAGGTGATTTGTAACAGCCGAAAGAGGATACAGACAAAAGCGACAAAAATTAATGAGGTGATGATAATAAAGCTGTTTTAAGGAGACGAGCGGTGGCGAGTGGGCGTGGCCCGCGTCACAAACTCCTGAAATGGGATAACAAAAGAAGGCTAATGTATATAAGCGGATGGAACAGGAAGCAATTTGCATTAGCGGTCCATTACTTCGGACAGAGAGGGAGTGTGTTTCTACAACCGGCCGTTAGGTGCCACTACCAGTACTTGACTCTACATCTTTAGTTCTTATAATTCACCGAGAGAGTGCAGCACTCTACTCGTTCAGTCTTGTCTAAATACATATTCGCTTTTATAACGGAGCACGTGACTTCATTATCAACACGGTATAAAAACGTTTATTTAATACGTTAGCGTTTCCCTACTTTTTATCGACAAGTGTTCGAGATAAACGAAAAAAAACAACACTGCAATACCTTTTACAGCAAATGTCATTATAAATGTTAAGCGTTTACGTTCATTGTATCAATAAAAAGAGAAGGTTCAAATTACTTCTCTTGTTTCATCGCAGCCTTCTCACTTAACAATAAACATATTTTAGTATTAAAAATATAATTAAATTATATATTCATTGTGTGATTTGAATCCATCACTAACTAAACGTTAAATAGGCATAAATATGTTTAGAATAACTAAACGGAGAAGCAATTAACCACGGATAATTAAAAAAAATATAATATTCGAATAAATAAACAAGTTAATTTCATTAGAAGTACGATGACTTATTTTTAATTATTAATTTTCATCATATCGATATAGTTTATAATAACCTTGAAAAGGATGTTTTATAGAATTAAATGTATGTAGTAAAATGTCAATATGTACTAGAATTTAAAAAAGAACCAGTATTGAATACCGAGCTGAAAATTATTAATTATGTTAAACATAATAGAATCAGACATGTAATGGTTGCATATATAATGTATAATTGCATCATATAATGACGATAACGATCAAGAACACCCTTGACAGTTTTTAGTTGGAATTAGAAGTGTGTCCCGCTGAGGATAAGGGAATCCTTCTAGTCTACTATAATAATCATGGTTCGAAGAATTGAATCATACAAAATAAATAAGAAGTGTAATTAGGATTAAATAGAAACGAGTATAGAGAGTTAGGGTGTCTAAGAGAGCGTGATAAAGCAGGAAGGGGACCTCCCCGGTCAAGGAATCAGCTTTTTTTCTCCATGATATAGGGTTTTACATTGTGAAATTAGCCCGGAGTGTAGGCCGCGGTCTCGAGCTCAGCCAAACCCAAGGGGTCCCTTTAAAACTTGGGCACCGGCCAGATGTTTAAATAGGTGCCTCCCCAAAGCTAAAAAACCCTTAGCCTTATTGACATGTACACAAACTAACTGTGTTACTCCGCTCCTTACCCTCTTCACAGCGTGACTGACACTGACGTACCCCTTTAAACATTGTTTCATTTTTTTTCACGCGTCTTTCCCTTTTTACTTTTATTTTCTCTTTCATAAACACTTAAAATAACAAATATATACAGTGAAAACAGTTCAACACGAAACGAGGGGACAAAAATATTTTTTTCGTGTAAAAAAAAATTTTTTTTGTTTAAACGATGCACACAAAAAATAACTCAACCAATATTTTCGTTGTAAAATTTTATTAATTTACACTTGTAGGTGCATCTATATTTCTTTTACAACACATCTTATATTATAAGGAACACTCTAACTATTCAAATTATTATACGAAATGTACATATATCTGATTATTTAATAAACATAATATACAAAGCGATAAAACAAAACAATACAAATAATACAAATTTTATTAACAATTTTAAGTTTGTATAACATATACATTCATCTCTAGGCTTTCGTCTTGATTTCTCTGCTAATATACAGGTAAAAAAACGTAATTATTTGAAATACAAAAAACACGAAATTCTCCGAATTCAACACACTATTTATCGACTTAAACACACTATTTATCGACTTTAACACACTATTCATTTATTGACTTTAACACACAATTCATTTATTGACTTTAACACACTATTTATCAACTTTAACATACTATTTATCTTATCATCTTTAACACACTATTTATCAACTTTAACGCACTATTTATCGATTTTAACACACCTTTCATCGAATTCGAAAACCAACTGATAAAATATATCTTTATAATCCTTAAAATGTGCGAGCAATAATTCCAAGAACGAAATAAAGTCGATTCCTAGGAGATAGAATGTAATTCAATGTAATTCACAGAGCTAAACAGATACCAGTGTCACAAGAGGGAGATTGTTTAGATAAGTATTATCATCTTGTCTTACCCGCTCTCTCTTCCGTGTCGCTATTTCAAAGCCGAGTTAAAGGGCTTATTTTTATTTCTAACCTCTCTAGATTCTCGCCGCTTTGGGTTAAATAAGATGTATTTTTGTAAAATAATTTTGTGCTATAAGCGAATTTTTGTTTTGTGTAAAAAGAAAAAAATTATGAAAATACCTAGTATTTTATCAGGACCCCAGACTACAGTATTATTTCGTGATAACCTATTTGTCATGTTAAAAGTTTTTCATTGTATGTATATGTGTGTGTGTATATCTCATAATAAATAAGCAATGTTGTTATTAATAACATTTAAACAGTCAATTCTCATGTATGTGAAGTCTATTTACACAAATGTAAACATAATCATTTAATAGTAGACCTCGATTTACTTTTAGGGTAGATTTGGAAATAAATATATTATATTGTGGAGGAGTGTGTACACAATAGTTATTTTTTGCATTACACACGAAAATTAGTTTGTTTATAAGTCCTCGCATTAGACATCCGTACATAGGTAGTGTTTCTTAAATATTCGTCAAGTAGTCAGACGTAGCAAAAGATATTATAGTTCACTTAAGTATCCTCTTAAAATTAAGCAGGAATAGATTTTTGGTAAGTATAAAATAATTATTTAGTATGAAAATTAAGGGAAAGAAGCTCAATCTTTACAGAAAAAGGTCAAGGGTTTTATACACTATAGGGTTAGGTTAAAGCCTGTAGCTCTCCCTTCAATAGAAAAAAAAACAGGGATATGCTTCACCTGTCCTTTAAGTAAAATAAACGAGAGGAGTACTTTGACAAAAATGTAACCCCGAAAGAAACTTAGCTCTTTGTAAGGATATTCTCCCTCAAGTAACATGACGAGTAGGGTAGCCCTCACGGGCCGGTACACATCGGTGGTCACTAGGGGACTTATTAAGCACGGTAACTAGAGAAAAGAGGACTTGGGGTTACTGAACGTGTTAGAAGTACGGCTGTGCTACGACCGGTATTATAATAGCCCTGCTTCTACGGTCTCGCCGACAGCTGCCTACCATGTAATCATGTTATGCAATGAGACGAGAGAAAAAAAATAATCTTGCTTTATTTTACTTCGTCGCTCTTTTACTTCGACAAACAATCAACAAGTACTGCCTTTTATAACTTTTTTTTAATTTAAAACATCCATAACAATACCTTAAAGTAGTAAGTATTGTATTAAGTAGGAAATACTTGGTTTATAATTGAAACACTTTAATAAATATCTTGCACACATTGATCTCTTTTAATATTTAGCTTACACGTATTTTTTTACACTATTAAAATTTGAATCACTTATTAAAATATGTATTTTGAATACAAACCATTTTGTATGTACATATTCATCTTGTGTGTGTTTAGATTGTATAGATGCTTGGTAAATATTATTATCTACGATTGATACGAAATGTAAACATTGTATCTCTGTTTAGATGCGTAAAAAGAGATTGTTTACAAACTTGTATTCACTGCGCATACATCTACCCTTCTCATAAATCTGAATAGTTCCTTCTTTACCGCCCTAGGGCGGTAAAGAGAAGAATTCTTCACCTTAACGCACATTAGCGATTTTTTTTTACATTTAACAAAACTATTTTGATTTAATTAAATTAACTGTTTATATCAAGATTTTAGTGAAAAACAATAAGTGATTTAAGTGATTATGACGAAAATAAGAAGAATAAATACGCCTCCCGAAATAATTAATTCGGCAAAAAGTACAACTAATGAATTAATGTAATCTCTATCAAAAGAGAAATACGAACTTACATACAGAAAGTTTATTAAAAATTAGTTCTGTATTCATTATTAAAATCCAACAATCGTAGATAAAGTATGGTATACGTAACTCGTGCGAAAACTGAATTTTGCTTTGCTCGTGTGGTATTTTATTACCCTCATTGTCACTCGGGTGCAATCTCCACACTACCATAAAAAATACTTCTTTCCGCACTAGATGCGTAATGTACTATTAACAAGAAGTTTGTCTCGCTTGTAAACCGTTGTAAAGATATTGCTATTAGTAGAAATATTTGGTTAAGAATAGGTGTGAACCCTAATGACTAATGACAGGCTTTGCCACGCGCCATGTCATCTCAGAAGTGCTATAAATTCTCATCTGACCTCTCAATGGCCTTCGAATTTATTATTTCTTCTTCCGAGTCTAGAAGCCAACGCCAACAGGACAACGGTCATTACCCACGTATTAATAATAGCTTACAAGTATTGAGTTGGTTAACAAGTACTTTCATGTGACCTGACTACAACTAACTAATATTCATTTTCATTGTACTAAATATATTTTATTACCTTACTATTGACGAGATAAAAAAATAAATAATGTCAAGGTTTATTCAACACCGTCAAATTAAATAAAATATTTTTCATGATGCTTGTATACGGTCTATTGTTAATTGCAAAGAGAGCGTAACCATCCCAAGAAGGTATTAGAACGGATTGTGAAAGTTGTCTACCTTTAGTTGAGTATCTTTAAGTTAAAATCCAGTTCGAAAAAATCTTAATAACCCTAACGTTAATATAAAAAGATACATTATGCTGTACATCATGTTGTAAGCTACTGTAACAATAGGTTTTTTTGGTTTCCACAAGTTAATCCTTTAAACTTTTAGGATTTAGGGTTTAAACATTGAATTTTGTAAGAGAATATTTTACCACGTCTTACTTAGCTTGATTTCTTGTTTGTCCAGTACAAATCTTGCAATCGATTTCTAACAAAACTTCCCGTGTAGTTAGACATTTGAAACTTTGAAACTTTTAGAATAGCTCAGAACACAATGACAATGCATTATTTCAATACTTTAGCCATCTTTCAGCAGAATATACGTTTTCAGCAAATTTTGCAGTATGGAAAGCTAGTTCGGAAAAAATCCGCAAAGTTATTTATTTCTTTTGGCATGTCCCATATTTACAATCTTTATTTTGACAGGTTTCAAATTTATGATTTATGACAGAAAATTTAAAAACGTAGTATATAAAAAGTTCTTTTTATCGTGCAATTATTTCAATTATATTTAACAGCTCCTTTACATGTTGTTTTTTTGTTGCTATACATATACACACACATATTATATATGTGTGTGTGTGTGTGTATTTATATATAAGTAAAGTAATAAATAAGAATATTTTAAGATCATCAAAATACAAAAGCAATTAAATTAGGACTAATTCAATCTAATGATAAACTTTTTTTAAATTTATTAAATATTATTTTATCTATAGTTAAAAAAAATATATTAAATTATGTCAGTGCAAAGAAATCTAAAACAGTAAAGACTTTGTTTTTATAATAACACTTTAAAAAATCGCTTTCATCATTACGTGGTTAAAGAGGTTTAAATTAGGGATTTTTATAAAAAAAAATAAAGAGTTAAATAGTTGGGAAGGAAAGCGCGGAAGCATCTGTTAGTAATGTTAGTTTACGGCACTGTCATCTTGTGTACGAGAGAGGATATTCTACGGGATTTCCAAGCAGTCAGATTTATCTTATCTCTGAAAGTGTTCCCCCTTCGGACTGGCTGGGAGTTCAGTGAGCCGAAGCAAAGGCAACTCAATGCTTCTAGGTGGGGGAGCAGGCAGGGGGCGACGTCACACCCCTCCAGACCCTTACAACACAATCCCAGGGACGAGGGTGAAAAAACCCAGAAATAGGAGCCAGGGTGAAGAATAGAAAAAACGCCATACCGTCATAAAATAGACTCACAACTAACTATGTCCTAATAATTCATTCAAATAAAATAATAATAATACACAGAATTGCATATCCCATGATCCCAGGTAAAAACTAAAATATGTATAATATCAACTCTTTTGTAAGTAGTCACACTTAATGACTTAATGAATTTATTAACTAAATAATGGGCAGATGAATTTAAAGAACACCTAGTGCAAAATATTTATCTTCAATTAACAAGTAGTTTAATACATAAGTTAATAGTTAATAAGTTTTGAAGGACAATTGAAACAGGTATGTAAATTTCAAACTGATACAAGCAGACGTTTTTGAGTAGGGAAAAGATATATTTTATAATATTGTCAATTAGTAGGCCGGGTATGTAGACAATAGTCCTATTTCCCACCAACTACAAACATACTCTTTAACTATAAACTCATCATGATTAACTTTTTTCTCGATATTCAATACATTATTTTTTGTAAGACGCTTGCTTTAATGGTACTTTCATAGTTACTTTTAATGTTGTCTTTTTTCTAACTCCGCCATGTAAAAGTGGTGAGTAACGTAATCGTCATTTTATAATTTATATTTAATGAAAAATGAAAGGAACTTCGTTCCTACCGAGAGTCCCGCGACATCACACGTATTTTAATTACATACTACATGTAAATACATCTTATTATATATATCCGACTCAATCAATTTAATATTCGAGGATGATTTTTAAAAAAATAAAGTTTACATGGCTTGTTTTAGTTTCGTGGTTCCTTCGTTATTAATAGAGTTGAGCTGTTATCAAATAGTTTATCAAAATATATCTAAGAGTAGAAAAAATTATAAAACAGAAATTGTGTCTGATAAGTGAAGACCGACTTTTACTTAAAACGTTATGTATGTTAAAAGAAGCTATAAGAGAAATGTCAGATTTATGGAAGTGTAATAAATGGATTGTAATAAAAACAAAGAGGAGAAGGGGAAAAAAAGAAATACAGGAAGTAATTAAAGGTACCAGGTGAAAAGTGAGAACAGTTAAAATAATAAAAAGGTTGGATTGGTAAAGGATTTTTATTAAAACGGAGAATAAAAGAGTATTATGAGTTAAGAAGCTTTAGGAGAGAGTGAGTTACAGAAAGCGACAAGGGTAAGGTAAAAAGCCCGGAGCCAGAGACTCAGGCTATGAGGTAAGGCCAGATCAGATAGTAGTGGGGAATCTAGTGCCCCGTTAAACAGTGACACTGAAAGGCAGACGCAAGCGTAAAGAACGTACCCCACTGTGCATTCCATTATAGAACTATCCCATCACAACTACACTACACCACTACAGCCACTAACCGTAGGCCTTCTGTCCTCTTAACTGCCTATTTTTACAGGCACATGCCCACGCCTATAATATCCTATTGAGCCTGTTCCTTTTCTTCTCTTCCCTCTACACCCACGCCACAACAGGATTTAGGATATTATTAAGAAGGAAATTAGTCGGATGCTAATCTAAACTACTTAGAGTGTAAAACAGACTGTCAAGTGATGTGGCACATAGCTTCCTCGCATCCAATCACGTACTTTATAGATTTTATGCTTTTACAAGCTATTATTGTCTAATTTGTTTAATTTCCCCCCCGTATATTTTAATCTGTCAAAATTAGTTTTGCTTTATTACATTATGAATTAAAGTATCAATTTAGCAAAAGTTAATGATCACTGACGGTTTTAAATTATACAGTAGCTATCTGCGGGTTACTTTCGATAAACTATAAACGTTTAATACAAATCAGTTAACTATTATTAAAGGTATAGGTGTAAAGAAATGTTACGTTTGTGCACATGTGAAAGAAAAACAAATGAGCGTAGAATGTTGAAACTTATATATGGGACCAACAGTGAGGTAGTTATGAACTACCATACAAATTTAATTAAAATCGGTCGTTTAATTTTTAAGATATGTTGGGTCGCAAAAAGTGAGTGACTGATATACACGGAACCAAAAATGTTCCCTGATTTCTGAAACGGATTTTTGTCTTGGAATTTTTGAAATCGGAGACCTAAAATTTTTTCGTTCTTCAGAAAGATGACATAGCTTCCGTTCCCTTCAAGCTCGGAAGCAAGTACAAATTGACAACTATACCAAAATTAACTGATTCAAGGATTATATTTATGATTATATGCCTAGGCTAAAGGTTTCTTCACAATAATGCAATAATTTGACTTTCTCATTAGTTAGATCTATAATTAAAATAATAATTTAAAATTAACAACTTATCCGCAGAATGATTACAATTGATTGAATTGTATTATACTTTGCAAATAGAATTAACTTTATTTAACTTAAAGAGATAAGTACAATTAAGTGATTGATAAGAGAGAGAGGGAGAAAGACATTAATTTGAGGAACTAAAACGACGAAGAATGCCATGGGCTTAGAAGCATTTTTTTTTTAACTTGTGATATAATATAATGTTATTTTAACATGAAAGACTCGGTACAAACAACTCACTGCTTTTTTATTTAACTATTAACCGCTCAGTTGTTTCTAATAAACTCGAAAGTACCCTAAAGTAAGCACAGCATAGGTAGTAGCAGGATATTTTTGTTTAACAAAGTTTTACTACCTTGACTTTTAACGTATGTTAAATAAAATGACCCTAGCCTTGGAATGAATTCATAAGCGTGCAATAATAACAGAGACAATGCAATTTTACCTTTTATCCAATTAATATAAACGCAATGAAATTCCATGGTTATATACTACAATCGTAAAATTACGTTTATGAAATCATCTAGTATTCTTTGTACATCACTGCTGTATTATTAGCCTTTATCATTATAATATGTATGATGGTAATGATATCATTTATTAATATAAATAAATATAATAAATTGTATTCTTTAAACTGTTAATTTCTAATATGAAAAAAGAATTTTATTTGTAATATTAACAAGCACTAACAATGAAGGTACATAACGTAATAATACTCTTGACACATAACATTTTAGTTAGACGTATATAATAAAAAGGAATTATACGCACGTAATAAGTTACATCAAAATAAAAAAATAAAACAATTACTGAGAGAAATATTCAAAGTTTTGCATGATGTATAATCTGAAAAGTCTTTATGGTACAACAAAATACTATCTCTACATGCATTTATAAAAATTATAAAATAAATATAATATTTTTGAGAATAATATAAATCCATAAATTAATTTCATATAAAGGTACTTCTATACTACTACCGATTAGCTACCAATAAAAAATAAAAATAAAACATTTTCCGTTAGTTATATTATTTTTCCTCTTTTTCTTTGAATTTTAAACAACCTTTTGAAACCTACGCAAGTATTTAACACCGGTTCATAAAAAAAACTGGATTTTTTTGTAAAAATAAGTTGTTTTTAGAAAATAAAAATATGAAGTCGGAATATTTTTGTAAAAACAATAATTTGGTAAATAATAGATTTTATGGGGGGGAATTATATAATTTTTATTTTATTTTATACAGGCATATAATGTATAATTTCAAGGGTATTGGGTAGGTGGTAGTTGTATAGGAGGTACTGAAGGTAGCGGGAGGTAATATTAGAGACCAGAACGCTAAGCAAGGACGTATCCTGCGCATACCTGACAATCTTTTATAGTTTCATTGTGAAATCAACTCCTCTAACTCGCGCGCACTCTAAAAAACAACTCGCCTTTCGAACAAGGCCCCCAGCCCATTAATTATTACGTCTACACTCTACACTATTCGATAATCGGTAATTAACAACTCTTTTACAAACTTGATTTACTACTTCGTAAGATGTAAAACATTTTGTTAAAAATATTAAATCAATTTTATTAAAAATAAAATTTAAAATACATAAACGAATTAAACCTGTATTGAAACGATAACCTTTTAAATAACCAATAATATTCCCTTATTAACAAATAATTTATCTACCGAGAATTTAAATTACAATATAATATTATAAATACATACATACTAATTCAAAAAGGTTTATTTTTTTTTAATTTTGGGTTTAGTATATTCTAATTGTAAATAACCTAAAAGTAAATCAATTTTAATTTGATTGATAATATAAAAAAAACATGAGGTGTCACTGATAACAATAATTCTGTGACAATTAAAGATTGTTACTCTAATTGATTTTTTTTTTATCTAAATGTTGCACCCATTAGAGAGTTAAATATAATTTTAAAGCTTTGAGTTTTTAATATATATATGTATATATATATTATTTTTACATTAAGTTTAAAACGGGTTTGAAACGTTATAAAACTAAGTAAAGTAAAAATAATATGTTTACTATCTAATTTAAATATCCATAATTAAATTAGTTATTTGAAAATACGTATAGTAGATGTGGATATTATTCTAATTCGTGCATTCACTTACAATTTGATAATAAGCGACAATAATATAAACAATAATAGTATAAACCGGATAATTAACTAATTTAATTATGTTCCCAGTTAGTATGTAAATTATCTCAATGGATTGTCATGTCAATTATTATTCATATCTATCTTATAGCGTTATATGCGTATTTATATTCGATACAAATGTAGTTTAATCGATTATTAAAATTTGTCATAATTATCATCGATAACATACAATAAAATGCTAGTTGCTAATGTAAGGTATGCAAACAGTAGAAATTGAGCTTTCTTCAGCAATAAGAATTATAAATTATAAATAAATTAGTATAAATACATAAAACACACTACAATTGGTAAAATACAGACTATAGTGTGCGGTGCCCCTTATAGATATTGCAAGTCGTTACTATTTTATAATGACGACATACATCGATATATCAAAAAAAAAATTAATAAATAAAAAAAAAAGCATGATTTGTGAAATTTTAAACTTTTTAACAAATACGCGTTTGTTTTGGGTTAGAATTAAATTTGTTAACCTTAATTTTGTTTGACATAGCATTTTCAATGGCCGCTCCTCACCGCTTTTCGGAGCTCCGCTCATTTTTATTAATCTTATTATATGTATATTAATCTTACTATAATATGTTATTTTTGTGCAATAAACGTATTCATACACATACTCAATGTGTACAGCTCAATACAATACAGCTGACAAAATGAGTTTTAAAAGACATAATAAAAATATACATTGGTCGTCACAAGCTGTATAACATAGGACTTAGATTAAGCATTAAGTGACTTGAATAAGTCATTCTGATTTTCCAAAATGTGAAGTCAGTTACTAAATTTTCAAATAGTTTTTGGCAAATTTTTATATATTATATTTTATTATTACTTTATTATTATTTATTATCACTTATGTTTACTCTTCTTTAATCCAGTTTTTAAAAACATTTACTTATTTTCGAATTTCTAAAAATCAGGAAGAACTGAAAGTTTTATTTTTTCACTTGCTAATAGATACTGCATAACTTTACGAAAGAGTTTCTTTTATTAACTAAAACAGTTACCCTTATAACAACTGTTCTTTAAATAAACTAATAAAGAATTGTTTGAAAACTCGATACTTTTAATTTAATTTACGTTTTGCAAAAGATAAAACTAGGTTATTGAAGCAGCATTAGAAATTCGAAGAGCACGTATGTAGAAAGAGGGGGTTGGCAAAAGCCGACAATTTACCGGTTCAAACAGCGCTGTTATAAACTATATTGAGGGGAGGAAGTAGAGGGTTCGAGGTAGTTTGAAGAGATATACTGAACCTAGTGTCATGAGGGCTACGTGTGTGTATTACAATGGGTGTAGAATGGATAGGGGGGTAGCTTTTAAGCTTGAAGGATTTTAATAGGTTTAAAGCAGTGTAAGGTCACAAGCCTAGGGTTTACAACTATGCACCGCAGGAGCAAGGGAGGGGAGAGAAGAGCCCTGTGGTTGTATTACTTGCTTCTAAACACAGCCCTACTAATATGCCACATTAACTAGCGACACAATGTGTAATCATAAAATCTACACCTCACTAACATAACACTTAACAAAAAGAGTGTTCATAAAGAATTATTTTTTTAATAATAAAATAAAAATCCTTTTACAGACATAATCAACGATATATCTAATACCAAAAGAAATTTAATATCATTTTAATTTTGAAATGAATTATGGAATTATACTTGGGAATTTTATTATATATAATCGAATCTAACATCACATAATATTTATATATACGTAAAATTACATTGCAACAATAATTCATATAATATAATACATTCATATAAATAATAATAAGATAATTTAATTATCGAATTCATCAGGCAAGATGATAAGTAATAAAATAAATAAATAACTTCTTCTCTAGCAATTCAAATATGTCCTTTTTATTGGATTTTAGAGCACACAAAAATATTAATCTATCTTTTACAAAAAAACAAAAATCAACAACCTTCTAACCTCAATTGATTCTACAGTTCAGTTTATGATTCTGCATTTTCAGTTCAAAATAAAAAATAATATCTAAATTAAGACCTATAAATTTATAACTTATTTCTTATAACAGATTTATATCTAAATTTTATTCCTAGAATCCAGCAATATTAAACATATGCATACACATTTGTGTGAATTCCCTCAAGGTTAGATTAAAAACATGTATAGCAAGAGCACGATAGGGCAGTAATAATAAAAGATTTTAGTCAGATAGATAAAGAAAGCAATTTAATCTTGTATTATGTTGTTACAAAGTATAGCTAATTTACTGTAGTTTTTGTCAAATAATGTGGTTTTCAGTGTCATATTACCCAAGGAGGGGTCATCTTCAAAAGGAAATATTACAAGATGACCCAAAGAAAGGTCATTCGGCAAAAGGCAAAATTGCAAAAGTGATCCTTTAATTTTTCCTTTAGACCCTACCATTATAATCTAATCTTTTAAGCTGCAAAATTACTATTACAGACGTGAGTTTTTTTCGTATTTGATTGAATGTAAAGCACTATAAGCTAAAAATATCTTTCAAGTAAATTGAGAAATGGGTCCATTTAAAATCCAAAGTAATCCGAGGACAGGATAAAGATGTGAATAAATAAAAAAAAGGAAGGTTTTTTAAGGAGTTAGTGGTTAAGGAGCAGGTTTCTAGGTGAGTTAGAGCGGTGAGGGGGAGCTTAGAGTAATGTCAGGAATCAAGTGGGCTCGGGTCGACCTTCGACGGGGTTACGCCAACAGCACGGCAAACCTCTCCTAGCGGGGTGGCCTTAATATTGCTTTCTATTGCCACCAACTCATCACGTGATCAAAAACACGTACCTCATCCAAAATGTCAATAATGTGTTGCGATCCTTTCAAAATATCCTACATACAATAACTTCATATTCTACATAATTATAATATGACAAAACAACTTACTTCAACTGTATTACAATGTAGTTATTAATTAATGATGATAATAAAACTATAAGAATTACTATTTATAATTATTAACGATTTTTATAATATAATATTTAATTGTTTATATTGTATAATCTTTTATTATTATTATTACTATTATTATTATTATTATCAGAGAGTTTAAATAAGACGTAAAAAAATTAACGTTATACGTCTTTCAAATGTCAAACTTANTATTTAATTACTAAACTTTTATTTTTAAAAAAGTTATAAAGCTAATTCCTGTCCATAACCAACGAATCATTATTACAACGAAATGAACTTCTCGTAATGATAACAGGAAGGTATTTGTACTAAACATTTTTTTCTTATAAAAAATATCTTCCAAATTTCATAAAAATTGAACGAGTAGTTTTTAGGATATGTTGGTATAGAAAAACAGACAGACAAAACACTTTAAACGATCACAGCTGCCGAGTTTACCGAAGGTAACGGAAGCTTTGTGATAGTTAAAGTAAAAAATTAATAAGATCAATAAAGTAGCAATATTTTATTAAACCTTTCAGTAGTTTTAGATTAAGTATAAGTGACTTCATTATTCAATTCTAAACTAATGTGTCGGTTTAGAAGTATGTACATAGTTGAAAAAGTGTGTTATTCATCTAATTTACGAAAGGTACTAGTAAAGGAAAATTAATTAAATCGTAATATTTATTAACTCTTAATAGATGTTATTTAATCAGGGTAAAAAAGACGTCTAATGAAAATATAGGAAAGTGTTTAATGAATTCAACACGAATAAGGTCAGATGAAGAATTTACCAATGTAAACAACCATTGTTATCATAAGAATCAAATAATCTTGTTTGTTTTCTCTTCTCATAATAATTAAGATATTATTTGAATAAAACACACATACAAACGCATAATATATATATAAAATAAAAGGGTAAGAATATTAACGTCGGAAAGCTTGCTTTTTATCTATATCGATTAGTTGCATAATTTATAAAAGTAAAATAAATATAAATAAACTTCATGTTTAACAACAATAAATATTTTCTAGTAGAAATGGGCTAGATGAAACAGAATTTGGTTAAGGTAACATACCTATTAATAAAGAAATCAAAAATGGCGAATTAAAAGTTGGATGAATTTTGACAGCTATAAAGCTTTTTGCGACTTAATCTATCGTGTAATAGATTAAAACTTCATTATCGTGAAAATGATTTTTCAATTTTTTCACACACTTTTTAACGTAATTTTAGTAACAATGTATATGTAGGTGGTAGATAGGAGACAATTTAAAATTGATATTTATAAGAATTATAACCTTTAATAATAATAATAATAATAATTTAAAAAATCTACCTTGATAGTAAAATTAATATACATATCTGACTTTGACTTATTAATTTTCTTCTCTTAAAACTCAGAGATCATAGTAAGGAATTAACGAAGAAAGAAATATTTTTATTTAACATAATGTGATGTGTTAGATAAAAAAATAAATAAATACATACTTAGCGATAGTAATTAGCGGTAGATAATAAAATACGGAGAAATACACTTTTTTATTGTTAACGGGAGGGAAAAACAGAACGATAACTCATTGAGATGGTCTCAGTTAAAATCGTACAAGAGCGGGGGAAACCACGATAAGGAAGTAATCGGTTGCTTTATACGTGTTTAACAGTATACATAGACACTGACGCAAGTATCGCTTCACACTAATACTATTTTTCGTAGTTACAAGTAGAAAAACAACAAGATACTATCAATGTGTTAGTAGAATAAAGCTATAAGAGTATGATAATTATATCTATAACAATATGATTCTACGACTGCGTCATTAGTAATTACCCAGTATTACATTTACTCGGTAATGACTTCATTACACAGAAACAATTATCGAGAAAACGACATCGCACTTATATTGAAACATAAGATCATTGGGTTTATTTCATTATTATTATACGAAAATTAATAGTAATATTAACTAGATAAATATTATTGTATTTTTGTTTGTTATCATTTTTGGAGGTTTCTCTTTAATTCTAGCCTAATCAACCACCTAACCTCTATGTCTAACCTAATAAACCACCTAAACTCTATTTATAACCTAATCAACCACCTAACCTCTATTTCTAACCTAATCAACCACCTAACCTTTATTTCTAACCTTATCAACCACCTAACCTCTATTTTTAACCTAATCAACCACCTACACTCTATTTCTAACCTAATCAACCACCTAACCTCTATTTCTAACTTAATCAACCACCTAACATCTATCTTTAACCTAATCAACCACCTAACCTCTATTTCTAACTTAATCAACCACCTAACATCTATCTTTAACCTAATCAACCACCTAACCTCTATTTATAATGCTGTAACCTCAACTGTAGAGGCTAAAGTTATAGCGTAAGGTTAGAACAGGGATTGGTCAAGTTTGGACATCAGTCTTAACGATCAATAGTCACGTAACACTTCTCTACTTCTCTCGGAATCTAATCAGTTACGTTAAATGTGTGACGACTTTGTTAATAGCTGTTAAAGCTACAAAACACTTTAATATACATCAAACTTTACAAATAGTAGTATTAACGGTCGGGGTAGGAGAGGGGAGGGTTTAACTAAATAATTATAATATGTACAAGAAATCTTTTTATGGAAAATTATTAAATCAATGAATTTATACAGAAAATGTAAACTAAACTAATAAACAGTTTTAATTGTCAACCAAATTATTAGCTGAGAAATAGTTCAATGGGAAGACGTAAAGAAATAAAAAATACATAAATCACTTCCAAGCGAGCTTAAAACACCAATAAAAGTATATTGTTGAGAAAAAATATAATTGTCTGCATCAGAGACAAAATATCGATTACGTAAAAAAAAACTCAGCCATGCTATTAATTCACTTAGTACAACATAAAATGAATTGTTGTTGGGTATTATTAGAATATAAATCTTATTTTTATCCCTTTCTATAGAGTATCGCTAATACAAAAAACGATTATGTAAATTCGATTACATGCAGCAGTTAACTACGTCAACTTTACAAACCGAGATAGATAAAAAGAGATACAATATTTGTATAAATACAATAAAATATTTAATAGAGGAAGAGAATGTATCGGTGAATTCGAAGTATAGAAGTAATACTATTATTATTCAGGTTAAAATACGAACGTATTTATAACTTCAAATATTATTTTTGTTAATGAATGTAAATAAAACTGAACTTAACAAAGGGATATACCTATATTTCAGAGAAAAAAGGGCAAAGAAAAAAAGTATTTAAGTCTTTTAAGACAATCAACGGGAACAAATTCTGTTTCAAAGAAGTTAAATCTATTTCTTGGGTAAAGAATGGGACCTGTATATTACAGCTAAAAAAAGAAATAGTTAGAGGACTACCTGTAGTTAGTTCTACTGTTCTATGGTTAAGAAAATGATAACAAGAAGTTTCCGTTAGCTAAATGTAGGTACAAAGTTATATTATTTTTACCTCGAACGAGGAAGTAGATGTGTAATTGGGATTATTAAAACAAAAGGAGAATGATCGAAGAACAAAAAATATGGTTGAGTTCGATAGACGTAAAACACACATACTAACCGAAGGCTAATTGCTAATTCAATATAATTAAACAGCCATTGTTACATCCCTAACCTTTATTAAAGAACTAATTCACAATTTTCTAGCTGTTATAATACATAGATCTTAATAGAGAATCTATTATATATTTCGAGGTTTATTCGTAAGACGTTCAATAAAAATACAAATCGATATTATCGTACAAATAAAGCATACAAAGAATTTAGTACAGTGTATGTTCATCTCCATATAAAATGACGAAGTCATTTTAATAATGATGAAGTCAAAAGTAAAAATAATATTGACATGATAATGATTATACACATTATTTAATATAATAAATGCCTTATTCTGGATTTTACATAAAGGATAAATAAGAACGATAATTAGAATAAAGACAAGATAATAAAGAACAAATTAAACATTTTAAAAAAATGTCTAACTGTAGTATGTATAACTGTTTCATTTACTTATGTATAAACCGTTTTAATAAGGGTATGAGAGGTTTTAATAAGAGTATACAAAATAAAAGAATATAAAATTAAATTTAAAAAAAAAGAGGAGTTAGTACCTGTAATAGGATAATTAATTTGTTTCAAGAGACGTCGCAGCCTTTTCAGAGGTTTAGAAAGTGAAAATTCCATCGGTTTTAAAAATAGACGTGGGGTGGGCTCCGATACGAAAACGCACTCAATTCAAACAAGGGCGACGATTAACAACCAAACAAATAAGTTCACTTTTTTTTAATTAAAAAAACAACTCCCAATAATAATCTTTAAAAGTAAATTAGTATTTGTACTTTTAAAAGAGAGAGAAAAAAATATGTAAATTCTCTTTCAATTTTCTTTAAATTAATCGGTTTTCACTGTATTATAAATCAATATTTTATACTCTGTAGATGCAGTATTATATGTTAAAAAACAAATTAAATGAGATCAAAAAATATCAGTCTTGTAAATGAGCTTGCTGTGAGGTTGCAGATTCTTGTTGATTATTTTTTTTTTTTAAATAAAAAAATCACACAATTTATAACTTTGATGATTTTGTTCTCTTATCCAATTCTTTTTTATCCTGGAAAAGTTCACTTAGCACTTTTTTTTTCCTTTACAACACAATTGACATTTATTTTAAAGCACTACTAATTGTTTAACAATTTTATTTTTTATATTATTGAAACAAATCGTATAAAAATGACCAAGACTTAAAAATATGGCTTTTTAAAAAGAAATAAAACGATAAAAAAGGAACTTGTTATATAAAAAATGTTAATAAAACTTGGCACAGTTTGTTCACGTCCGAGAAAGCACTAAAAAAAATGGGGAAATAAATAACGTGGACCCGTCTCAAACCAAGGTCCAATCTCGACTGACACTCAGCTGGAAGGAGTTAGGGTAAGATGTGGAGGGGATGAATTCTATCCCCACTCCTTCACCTATAGACTGGGCCATATCCCCCTCTTTACTCTAGCTCTGCCGTTCCCCTAAATCTACAAAGGGGGGATCCTCAGATCCCGAAACCAGACAAGGACACGATCATAAAATATCACCCACAAGCAAAATACACAATCTTTTTTTCCTCCACATCTCCGACTGAAAAAAAAGAGTACTCGGTAAAATACGCTAGTAAATCCCAAGACATGAGATAACCTTTTTGGACTTGAAAGATTATAATACGAATCTTTTTTGGGGGAAAAAATCAATTATCAATGGTTATTACATGATTATAATAAAAAAAATACATATATGCAATCAATTCTCTATATCGTACCTATCATAGAGTGTAAACAAAGTTATCTCAAAGAAAAATTTCCTGTTAAATCATAATGCATTCAGAGAAAAATATAAAATATTATCTTTTAAATTATATAGACAATAAAATTATATTCAAATCCTCGTGAACTAACTAATACTGAAGAAAAATTCCGTAATTAAATAGTAAGAAAACAAACACTCGAGTAAATTACAGAGATATTTTTATTAAAAAATCGGTCTGAGACAACTCAGACCAACTTTCTCATATGCGCAAGTTCATTGTTGCTTAGCCCAGTGTTTTATATTTATTAGTTTTCACGTTTTCGTAGGTATGTTTAATTATCATTGAATATTTCATCAAAATATAATATAAAAATAACTTCTTCTCGGCGGAGAATCGAACCCGGCCTCTCTCCGTCTACGTTTGAAGCTATTTTCTCAGGAACTAAATTTTTCCCAGGAAAACGGCTTATAACTTCAGATTCGTATTTAAATGGACCTCAATTCCATTTTACAATTATTTTATACAAAATAATAAGTATTTTTGGTCATGAAGATAAGATTTGAAAATGATTTATTTATTCAAACCTATTTCATTTTATCTATTTGAAGACCGACATATCAAAACAAACATTTATTTTTATTAGAATAAATTTGGTTGCCTTAGCTTAGCAGTAATAAATCATTTTGTGGTGAGTCGTCGCTTTAATAATTATATAATTATATCAATGATATAAATATATTAATATATTATATAATAATAACACTAATAATCATACAAGACATGAATAATCATCAGCACAATAAGGTACAGTTTCGAGATGGTAAAACGACTTAGTTTTATATTGATACTTTAATACTGAAGAAATTTAGCTAGTACATTAAAAGTTAAATTTAAAGCTACATTTGAAATAAATAAATCAATAACATTTCATTTTTACTGATTATTTTTAAATGCAATAGTAATTTAAATTGCGTTAAAACTAAATAAATGTTTTCGTTTAGATGACGTAATGAAACGTCTATAAGTGTAACTTGTAATGACTTATCATAGTACAATAGGAGAAAAACATGCAGGTGGTGAGTCAATACAACATGAAGAAGTGATTCATATCTCGATATTTAGATACTATCATAATCTGAGCAAAACCAACAACTTTTCCTTATACCTGATCGAGGATCGAGTTTATCTTTGGATCTTATGGAATAGTTGTGTCTACAAAAGGAATTAAAAAAGTACAGTGTTTAGTGTCAGTGTTCATCTTATTTCGTAAAACCAATGATGAGTCGAGTTCAGTTTACGCTTAACGTCATACTCAATACGCTATCCTAAAATCCTTAAACAATACACTTGACCCATAGTCAATGACCCTTGTTGAAAGCAAGATAAACGTTACTAAGTCAGATAAGATTTTTCGAAATCTTATCTTATGACTAAATAATAATTATTTTTGCGTATCGAATGATTTCAAAATAGTATTGTTATTTCATATTTAAGCTTATTTCATCAGAAGAAAAAGGAGGATAAAATTGGAAGATGTTTTTTTTTAAATAGATTTTTCTTAAGAGAAAATCTATTAAAAATACACACAATTTGCTGGTAGTTGCTGAATTATATATATAATATATATAT
>KZ651132.1:146326-164705 GCA_001010745.2 Gerris buenoi
TATATATATATATATATATAATTATTTTTAATAGCCTTTAGATTAAGCTTACACACCTCATTATGTAAATAGAAGATATAATAAAAGATAAAAATATTTACGTTTTATGGTTTTATAATAAGGGAAAATATAAATAAAATAAATTGGAGGAAAAAATAGAAAGAGATGAGAGTCCTAATAATATCAATTAGGAGTTAATCTGTGGTGTTTAAAACACTGAATGAATAGAGTAATGAGAGAGAGAGGGAGTGAGTGAGAGAGTGAAGGAAAGCGTGCCTTTGTGTGTGTGCGTGAGGTGTAATCAAACCGGAGGAAGGGTCCCATGGTAAAGAGCTTAGTGCTTGTGTGTTATGTGTGTATAGAAAGGGCTTTGCGTTTAGAGTTTAAGAGTAGGGGGTTGCTTTAGGGCTGCTGGTATGTATGGCAGGTTTAAAGAGCTAGGGACCCTGGGGGTGAGAGATTTAAATAGGGATATAAACAAGGGTAGATGCAGAGTGGAAGGTACAACGCTGGCTTTAGATTCTGAACAGGCCTTTAACAATGCTAAAGCGTGGAACCACTATAACTTCACTAGTACCTGCTCGGCCATAAATATTACCTAAATTTATAATCATTATATTTATAAAAACATCCTTAACTTAACTACGAAAACATAATGGTAACAATAGAAAATGTCCACTAAATTGATTTTTAAAAAAACAAACTTATTTATAAATATAGTATAATGCAATTTTTAAGTTTTGGTAGTATTAATACAACGGAACGTTTTAATTTTAATTTAAATCAAATTATAATTACTGTTTAAAAAGGGAGACAGACAGAGAAAAATAGACTTCAGCGCCGGGATTCTAATCACGGTCCTCCTTTACAGGTACTAATTGGGTACTTTATAATTACAAGCGACAAGCGTAATTTCTCGGTCTAGTTCTAATGTCTTTAATGTTGACTTATATAGACTTGTGGAAAAATTTAAAAGCTTAATTCGGGACTATGTATAGTTATCGAAAGAGGAAATTATACTATAAATCAAATTATAATTACTATTTACAATGGGAGACAGACAGAGAAAATAGACTTCAGCACTGGGATTCGAACCGTGGACCTTCTTAATTTCCAGTAAAGACGCTCTAACCAACTATAAGCTATACTGAAGAATAATTTCCTCTTTCGATAACGATACATAGTCCCGAATTAAGCTTTTAAATTTTTCCACAAGTCTATATAAGTCAACATTAAAGACAGTAGCGTACACAGAAAAATTTTTCGGGGGGGGCCAAACCTAACCTTGAGTGACTATTTATGCGGGTTTAGTATACCCCATAATTTATCATAAATTGCAATTTCTCCCCCTTTCAACACTCTAATTTCAATATCTAACCTCATATTTAATAATATTAAAATCCTATGAAGTAACACCTAAAAAATTACATAGAGGCTGTAANTCCGGGCCGAGCGCATTTTGAGTAATTAAGTGTATACAGACCCTAATATAATACTTATTAATTCCTTTTATTGGAAAATATTTACAGAAAATTCGGATGCATCTGTCATTACTGTGTTTGTTTGGTTTTATATGTATTGCGGGTCCAAGTTATGTAATCATTTCGGGGGGGGCCAGGGCCCCTTGGGCCCCCCCCTATGTACGCCACTGATTAAAGACATTAGAACTAGACCGAGAAATTACGCTTGTCGCTTGTAATTTTAAAGTACCCAATTAATACCTGTAAAGGAGGCCCACGGTTCGAACCCGGTGCTGAAGTCTATTTTCTCTGTCTGTCTCCCGTTGTAAATAGTAATTATTATTTGATTTATAGTATAATGGTTCATCCCCTATCATTTCATAAGGTAAAAACAGTTTTGCACAGCATTATAAATTAAATATATTATAAACTAATTGAAATATTATGAAGAATATGGGTAAACATACGACATATAAAGCATTATAAATTAATACAGTATCGAATAATAATAAGACATTTATGTGAACTGCTAGCTCACTTATAAGTAGACAACATGAGAGTCGTACTAATACACTTGATCTTGGCAATACAATTTAAAATTTACATATTAAGTGTAGGTACAGTCAACCAATCCACTTGTTTTATTATTTTTACTTTTGCACTTTGACAATAAGTTAAGTGGTGCATATTTTGACCGGATTTATCTTATATATAAAAGCGATTTAATTATAAGTACGAGTATTTTTTTAAAAAGCATAATATAACTACATAATAAATAAAAACTTTTTTTTGTAAATGTCATGATTGATTTTATATGAATTCGAGGTTAGGCCAAGATATTTTAAGGAATATCTACGACCTACGTGCTTCTCTGTTCGGAATCAAGCAACTATTTACAGTTATATAACTGTAAAAGTAGGAAACATATACTCGTACGTAAGCCTCTAAAGAAAAAAATAAATATAAGAGATACGATCGCTTATTTCTCAAAATACTACTTGCAGAACTGCTAATCATATATTTGAAAAACAGATAACAATATAACTTATTACGGAAATACACTTTTGTATTTAATATGTTTAAGTTCATTGTAGATAATTTGTTTTACATAAATTTCAAGGGCGAAAAGATTTAAGAATATGTACTCGCATGTGATAGATTTTATTTGAAGTACAGTTGAACAGTGGCCTCGATATGGAAGTGATTACAAATATTTCTTATTAAATGAGAAAAGAAGTTAGCACGACCCCCAATCAGCAACCTTCAAGATCTGAATAAGTTTTAGCTCGAGTCTCTATATTTTTTTAAAGGCCGACAACTTATTTTGTTAGAGTAATATAAGCTCACGAATTGCACACTCATTGCAAAGTTTCGATAGGTCAAAGGTGGAAAAAAAGAAACGTAATACATCTAAACAAAAGGTTAATGTTGGGTTTAAAAATCACCTCTTAAAAAAAAAAACCAATTTGGTGAAGATGAAACAATCTTTATGTTGCTATTCAAAATCGACTACTAATGTGATTCGCTTCGAGAGTATTGTGTAGGACGCCCTATACTGTTCTGTTCCAGCAATTCTGCTGGCCTCATTACAGCTAAATCCAAATTAATCAATACATGATTATCAGTCCGAAGCGTACAACATAACTCTGTATGTAGGTAATTGCAATATTAAGGAGAAACTTGCCAAATAATACTAATCCTTTCAGATCAGAATATGATAGACTAATCAGCTAATTGGGAAAGTATAGGTATGTACATAATTATGTTCCCATTAATTACAACTTCATAGTGATATATATTCCGTATTAGAGTAAATTTTCTTTGTAGCATCTACCATTTTATCATATAATATAATCGAGTAGTGTCCCGACGAATTGACGAATGACTCACCTCGAAATGATTTGTTATTGCTTAGCTAAGACTATCACATTTATTCCAATATAATATTATATTGAGATAAACTGGGTAATTTGGTAATCTTAATAGGTTTAGGTTTAGAGACCTTTTGAGCCTATAGAATTGGATTTATCACATCCGATAACCAAATTAAGTCTAGCCCATGTATCTAGGATTTCTAAAGATAAAAAAAAATGACTCAGTGATGAGGTGAATTCTAACATTTCGGACTCAATGCAGGTATAATGTCTAGTGAATGACTCATGACTCACTAACGAACATCAAGTGACTAGTCAATAAGTGACTACTTACAACATAAGCTGTTCACTGTACCACACAGAATCAGCCTTATCTCGTCTTATCTTTAGGGTCCAGTCATAAGCGAATTGAAAAACAATTGACTACCTAACCTACAATTTTCAATAACCTTATCTCAGTCGACATAATTTCATCCGATTATTAAATATTTAGTTACTTATCAAACAATGCAAGTAAGAAAGTGCAGATAAGAAACCAAATTTATATTATATGCAAAAGGAAGAAGAAGAAAAAAAAACCATTAGAATAACCTGACATTATTTTGTATACATGATTTTGTAAAAACATTTAATAGATTTTTTAACTGCAAAGAATGGCACGTACCAGTTTCATAAGAATTCAAACAAAAATGTTACACAAATTAATGTAACAAAATAGAAATAAAAGGTACTACATTTCCAAAACTCCAAAATACCATAAATTTCAAAACCGACACCAACCATCTAAGTAACAGTTATACCAATTTAATTAATAATTTCTAGTACAATAATGTTTTTTTTTAGTTTTCATTATTTTTTTATTTTATGTTTTTCATACACCTAAGTACTTTTTCATCATTGTATTCCTAGCTATAGTTAGTTTTCTAATTAAATCTTGTTCCGCTAATCCGCCTACCTGACATACCTTACCCTTTCCTAGTTTCTAGATTTTCATCCACACATCCATTCAGTTCTTTATAACATGACATAGAGTAAACCATGAAATTTGTTGTATTTATTTATATTTTAACTTTTGTTTTCTTGCTCTGATAATGCTAATAAATTTAGCGAAACGTTAGCATAAACCTACAATCTGTGTTTTATTTGACAACATCTCGCTAACCACTTACCACTTATATAATATTGATATTAAATATTATATATATTCTCAAATAATTAGTATTTGAAAAAAATAACAAAAGAATGCTTTAGAAATCATTAAAAATATAAATAGTAGACTAAATGGTAAAAAAAAGATACAAAAGAGAGAAACAAGGCGATAGAAGAATTGTTAGTAAGAATCTAAGGGGTGGGACAAATTAGTGGCTGCCTTGAAGCGTTTCACTGGCCATTTCATAAGCACCCTTCACCGACGGGTGCCTGCCGGGCCCCGGGCCCATTTCTTAAGGTTTCACCGTGTTTCTGTAATACCTCTAGGCCGTCTCAAGGTCCTTATACAAGTCTTATAGCAGCTGTAACTGTGGCCTGCACTCGTAGCTCTTACACTAGTTAAATGTCAGACATTCGTATCCTCAATATAAGGTGTGTAACATGTGTATCTCTAGCCACATTACAAATCTCACCACATACCTCTCTTTTATACATCTGTCTCTCACCACATACCTCTCTTTTATACATCTGTCTCTCACCACATACCTCTCTTTTATACATCTGTCTCTCACCACATACCTCTCTTTTATACATCTGTCTCTCACCACATACCTCTCTTTTATACATCTGTCTCTCACCACATACCTCTCTTTTATACATCTGTCTCTCACCACATACCTCTCTTTTATACATCTGTCTCTCACCACATACCTCTCTTTTATACATCTGTCTCTCACCACATACCTCTCTTTTATACATCTGTCTCTCACCACATACCTCTCTTTTATACATCTGTCTCTCACCACATACCTCTCTTTTATACATCTGTCTCTCACCACATACCTCTCTTTTATACATCTGTCTCTCACCACATACCTCTCTTTTATACATCTGTCTCTCACCACATACCTCTCTTTTATACATCTGTCTCTCACCACATACCTCTCTTTTATACATCTGTCTCTCACCACATACCTCTCTTTTATACATCTGTCTCTCACCACATACCTCTCTTTTATACATCTGTCTCTCACCACATACCTCTCTTTTATACATCTGTCTCTCACCACATACCTCTCTTTTATACATCTGTCTCTCACCACATACCTCTCTTTTATACATCTGTCTCTCACCACATACCTCTCTTTTATACATCTGTCTCTCACCACATACCTCTCTTTTATACATCTGTCTCTCACCACATACCTCTCTTTTATACATCTGTCTCTGTCTCTCACCACATATACCTCTCTTTTAGACTTTTAGGCATAGTCTCTCACCACATCTCTCACCACCTCTTTTAGTCATCTGTCTCCTCGTTAGAAGTTTCAATTCAGTTGAACTACAGACAACAATAGATAATTAAACAAAATGTTGTCTTCAATTATATTAGCAAAATATTTAAGTCATTAGAGTATAAAAAAAAAAAAATAAATAAATAAAAATAAGTTTAATTGTTACATCGATAGATCAAATCGTGAGCACGAATGTCCCTTTCAATAAAAAAAAAAAAACACGAAATTTTCTGTTAAAATTTACAAAAAAAAAGTAAAGGAGTAGGGAGGTTTAAAATTATTCGGAATATTTGAGGTTTTCCCTTCACATTAACGGTGCCAACCGGATGTGAAAAATAAATACATATACACACATAAATAAAAAAGAACCAGAAAGCTCCAGGTTCGAAATAAAATGAAGACGAGTCGGATAATACCGTGTGTGATTAATACTCTCAAATATAAAGGAAATAACTCTTTTTGAATTTGCATGCGATAAAACTAACTTAAGTATTCTAAAATACCTCTATAATAAACGATCAACGTTAAAAAGAAAAATATTTGCGTAATTCTTGGTTCACTACAACCTTGAATTAAATAGTAATGTTATTGTTAGTAGTAAATGAATAACTCATTCTCTAGATTAAAGTCTTCTAAACGGGTGAGAATATGACAAAATTTAGAAGCCAGGAATGTATATACACAGAATTTGGTACACAGAAATCAATAATGATGTTGGAATGAGGAAGATTAGCCTCTTAATATGACTGTGGCCACTGCAGGATATGCACTCGTAAATCAGTTCCGTTCTACATTATAAAAGACCGATTTCTCTTTCGAGAAGGTATTCTTTAAAAGACAAAACGAAAGTGTTCTTACACTGATTCTGATTACTTAAATGGCTAACAAATCAGAAACAATAGTTGTGAAATGAAAATAAGCTTTGAGGAAAAAAAGAATTATGGAAAAGTGTTTGATATTTTCCAACGTAAGTGACTTCATCAATAACGACGCTGTTCAAATTGGAGTCGAATGGACGGTGGTTGTAGTGAAGTAAGAGATTACACAAAGATGTAATCTTAAGTGGAATAGTAAAGAAAGAGAATATCAGGAGGATAATATTAATAAAACCAGATGTAGAGAAGGGTAAAGAAGAATGAAGAAGTTGCAGGCTATGGCGAAAGTCTTGAGTGAGTTGAGGTCGGAGGGCGTTTTAGTGAAAGTTGGAGGTCTCAAAGCTTCTCAAGGCCGGCTGCACGACCAGAGACCCCCTCAGCTGACCAATCTTACCTTTAAAAACTAGCCTCGTTTCATTTCTAAGAGCTTATTGCCGACGAGATTACTATCGAACAAATAATTTGGTTCGATTTCAGGTTCAGGTGCCGAAACGAAGATACATGAAGAAGAACGGAGAGTGTTTGGCAAAGCTTTATTAGGGTTGGGAAGAGAAAACGATAAGTATCATTTAATGGGAAGGTAAAATATAAGTTTTGACCTTACCATAATACATTATTTTCCAATAAATGCTTTCAAGCTCTCTATAGTCGATACTAGAGCTTCGAAATCTGCTACTGACAGCTGCTTAATTAACTATATGTAACCCGCAAATTTTAAATAATAATTAATAACAACTCTTGTATAACTATTATACCCCTTATTAACAGAAGCATTTTATTCCGTTCATTCAATTTAGACTTGGAAAAAAATACTAATTTAAATAAATAAAAATATTTTTTTTTATAATGACGCGTCTTCCTCTTTTAACTCATAATTTATATATGTATATATATATACCTATCGATATTCGTGTCAATTAAGATTGCCCAAGATAATAACGCAGTTATTATACACGTAACATAGGTTAATAAAAAAAAGGCAATTGAATTTAATTTTCTTTGAAAAATCAAGAATTAGAAAAGCAAATATCCAAATTATTTAAAAAAGGAAAATACAGCCCTTCAAAATGACAATTCCCTTGTTTCAACTATTTAATATAAATAAGAAATAAAACATCAATAAAGATTTCGTTGGGTCGAATTTATATTCATAAGCATTTCAAAGTATATACCTACTGATACTATACAGAAAAGAATAATTATATTTTGAATCAGATATCAATTACAGGTTACAGGCAAGCCTAAATACTTTAATTACTTTACTTACTTAGAAATAATTAATTACACAAGAAATAAAAACGAAGTAAAATTACGGCAAACACTAAAGTTGAATGCAATTTTCTATCCAAGAAAAATCAATTTTAAAAGAGAAAGTACAGTTTAAAAAAAAGTATTGGAATAATCGGCCTTTAGATCTCAATCTTTAATCTGCAGAAAGACTTAATTATTTCTAAACCTAAAGAAATCATCTTATCAAGAAAATTAGGAAACATTCGAGGACATAGACATATATCGTATACCGACACTTTAATTCGCGTTCGAAAGATTATTATTTATTTTTAATATAGGTAATTTATTGAAAGTTTACGATGCAAATATAATTACGGCAACACGGAAAAAAAATTAATCTGCATTGAATTAATTTTTAAAGAGAATTTACTTAAGCGGAAATAATATAATAATGTCATATAACAAAATAATATTGCTAGATAGACAAAAAGTATTTTAGTATTTATAATAATATAAAAAATATATATGACCTTTTTGTTTACTGAAATATTTTATTTTAACAGCAGGTAAATTGAGAATTGAGTCTAACCGCAGGCCTCCTTCATTCGAAAATACCGCAAATACCCCTATATTTTGTTTTTCTGACGCTGAAGTAGATGTAGGTATTCAAAGTCAGGTAGCTGAAATATTATCAGGAATTTTTGTGCTGAAGGTCATTTGTTTATTTTAAGATTTGTTTTTTAAATATTAATATTTTTTTTAAGACAATAAGCGAAGAAAAAGATAAAGAAAAAAAATTAATTTATTATATTAAGTAATACTAAACTATAATAATTAACTACTAAAATAATTAACATTACATTATACTCCATTTTTTTTTTAAATACCTACATACATATTAACTAAAAAAGCAAAAAAGTCTAATTTTATTTTTATTGTAAGTCGTGAGAAAACAAAACCTGAGATTATTCTAGGACATAATTAAAGTAATTGATTATTATATTGTTATGGTTTAAACTTGATATTATATAACAGTACTTTGGAATACGGTTTACGTTGTATTAACGGTATGCATGCATATTAAAAGAAGATATATGCAATTCAATAATTACGTTGTACCGCAACTTCTATTCTGACGACATAAAACGGCTTTAGCTTGTCACATTAAACTCTCGTTTTCTCTTTATATTACAGCTGTTTTCAGTCGTTTGGAGTGCCTTTCGTTCTATTTAATAATGCAGTTTTCTGATTGTTTTAAGTGGATTTTATTTTAATTTTTTATCTTCAGTTAATAAAAGAAAGAAGTGGAAAAATAATTATTGTGATTAAATTATTTTAATGCTTGTGAAATGCTGCCAAAAAGAAAATCGTATTGATTCACTTTTAGAAGACAGTTGTTGAACAGTTAAGCATTTAAATAGTGCAAAAACAAAGGAAATGTATCAAATGATAAATTAATATTATTTTTATCGATCTTTAAAATGTCGAAGTAGAAAATACAGAGCACGTAATAGCTTATCTGACACTGGATTTTTATTAAAGCTATGCTTTATTGGAGCAGTGAAGCGTTTACGTTATCAGTGTTTTGGTTTTTAAAGCGATTGTTAACGCTTGTTATCAGTTGTTTGGTAGTTTTTTCTCAGAGGTATTTGTGTTTGGTAATAGGGTATAGCCAGTGCGCATTGGGTGTTGTTTTATCTGAGCTGTAGCTAAAGGAGGGCAGAGAATGGGGTTAGAGTAGAGCTCGTGGCCTAGATTGCCTGTCTCTTCCTGGTGAGTGGGCCCGGCTAGCTCTCACTCAGTCTGTCCCCTCTAGAACTAACTCTGTCTCTTCATACTCTAGCCTCTAGCCACTATCTCTAGCTTCACCCTAGCCAAAGGCTCACTTCACCCGCTTTAGCTTTATGCAATGCTCGTCCCTACCACAACCACTCGACCATACCACACGCTTTAAAATCTCCATTAAACATCAAGCACTAACACACTCCCACTTTATGAATACAATAATGCTTTTCTTCATTTTACAATATATAAATTCATTTTCAATGTAAACTCTATTCAATTTCAATATATCCGTAACATAATATCCAATACTAACCATTTAGCACAGTTAAGTCTGTAAATTAATCAATTATTCATAATATAATACTAGATAAGTTTATAATTAACTAACTTAAGAGATTTAAGGCTCTACCTCCCTTTGAGGTTAGGAAAAACAGTAAAATTAAAATTATACTGGTTCTAAGCAAGATATCAAAAATCTAATCACAGGCTTCATTCCTAATAATAATTCTGCACAATTTGAGCCATATTTCAACTTCCTACGATAAAATGGTACAGGCGCCATTTTAATACAAGTTTTATCGTTGTATTAAAATGGCGCCTGTACTATTTAATTTGCGTATACTTTTAATTTTACTGTTTTCATAACCTAAAAGGGCGGTAGAGCCTTAATGTATCGTAAATAAAATGTAGATACTATTTGTTAAGATTTTCATAATTTTTGTCACGATAACATCGTAGGTTAAACAATTATGTTAAATCAAGTTCTAAAACTAAACTATCTGATTCAGTAGTACAAGTGGACAGATAAAAATAATAGTTATATTAAAATTTCTTTGCAATATATTCATAAACGTTTTTCCACTCAAAAAAATTCATCATCTAAATACTAAAATAAAGAAAATATATATATATATATAAGCAACATAGTTTCCCGTAGTTAATAATAATTATAATTTGATTTAAATTAGAAATAATTAATTACACAAGAAATAAAAACGAAGTAAAATTACGGCAAACACTAAAGTTGAATGCAATTTTCTATCCAAGAAAAATCAATTTTAAAAGAGAAAGTACAGTTTAAAAAAAAGTATTGGAATAATCGGCCTTTAGATCTCAATCTTTAATCTGCAGAAAGANCAAAATCATTTTTAAAAGAAGCACATACAAATATATATTTTTGTTAAATGTGCAAAAATAAAAATGAAATATTATATCGAACCTACTAAAAGATATTGGAGAAGGTAAGAGGTTGCAAGGTAAAACACAGACATACCCAGCTGGTTTTAATTGATTACAATAGTGGCTTGAATCTGGGTCGACTTGTTTCAAGGTAAATTAGGATTGAACAGGCCGCTTGCGCACTTTTACCAGATATATCGTAATACAAACCACTTACGATCTCCATTGTACCATAATGCCAAGGTTAGCATAAAAAACTAAACGAAATTTTCTTATAATAACATATATCGTAATTTTTCGTTAAAAAATTTAATAAATAAAAAAAAATCGAACAATAAATAAATTGCTTACATTTGTATCAATATTTTTAACTTTTATTCGCTTTAATGCTATTATGTTTATATTAAATATTTAAATAGTTTAATAATTTCCTTTAATTTAGTTTAATTGTGATAAAATTAAAACTAATTAAGATCTCTAAACCTTGCGCTACTTTGTCGCACAAGCTGGTTTTTAAGGTTAAATAAGCAATTTTAATTTATTGCATATTGCGATCTTGAAAAAAATTGTGGTAACTTTTTTTCTACAATATTAATCAAACAAATATAATATATTAAAATATAGATTACAACATTTGTCCCTGACAGACTAGTGGAGCTAAATATTTATTCTTAACGATTTTGCAATAAAAAGTGCATACGTATTTTCCTATTGAATAATGACAAAGTAAAAACAGAGAATAACATTTAGTTTTTATTTAATAAAACAGTAAGATAAGTAAAATCTGTATTCGAATAGTATTATTATTTAAAGGATATATTTTTTTTTTATCTTATTTATCATATATGATAAATAAAGATGAAAAAAAAAAGTTAATGTACAACGTTGACAAATAATAGTTACTTTTACGTATTTATGATGTATATTCATAAAACTTTTTTTTCTGTATTAAAATGCAAAAGATATCGGGTGTGATAAGATTTTGCCATAAAAGTCATAAAAAAATATTTTATTACTACAGATAATTACGCAATTAGATACACATTTAGGTGCCGTTAGGTTATAATGTCATTAGTAATTCGTTCACCAAATATTATATTATCTTAATAAAGTATAAAGTAAAATATATCTATTTATTAGAAATTAATATTTTATGTTGTAGTACGAATTAATTAAAGAGTTCATAAAAATTAGGTTATGTTTATAGAATGAATAGTCATGATAATAGACTCCTCTATGAATATAATCAATAAAATAAAACTAAATTGCGTTCAAAAGAATGTTGCACCTTATTATTCTTCGATGTTCGTAATAGGAAAACGTCACATCAGAGCTGTAAGGCAAACAGTTAAAAGTGAAAAGTGTGAATGAGAACGGTCAAGGAGGTCATTTTAAGGAAGGAGGGGCGTGGCGGGAAGATTTGAAAAAGGGACAACGTTGGGAATCTATGGCGCGAAGTGCAAGGGGTAGAGCAAGCAGTAGGAGGTATACGGGGCGAGATTTTGAACAAGAGTTTGTACGAGCTACCTCCTACCGCTTGCTGTATCCTTGATCGAGGAGTCCCCTTGCAAACCTGACCCATCCACTCCAAACCCTGCGCGCGCCTCAGCGCACACTAGATCTTTATTTCTTCTAACCAAATCACGTTTCCTTTTCGTTCTCAACCCAAAATTATTCAAACTTTCACCAGATGCATCTAAATAAAAGTTAAAAATATGAAATTAATAGCTATCGAGATAATTAAATATAAGTAGTTAGAGTTAAGGATGATGAACAGAAAATTATGTAAATATACATTTTTATCCATAAAAACATGTATATTATCAGTCAAAATTAGAATAAAATGATGATTGGAAATAATTATTGCGAGAGGTATAACAGTAACTCTACAATATTGTCACCACAATTTTATTTTTTTAAATATACGCGTTTCGACATTTATATCATCTTGAGTGTGTTAACATAGTAAGAGTAAGTGAAATACTACTTATTGATTAGTCTTTAGTAGTCTTTCATTTACAAATAGTTGGTTGTTTTGACTGAGATTTTGACTTTCATTTACTATGTTAACACACTGAAGATGATATAAAAAATGTCGAAACGCGTCTATTTAAAAATATAAAACTGTGGTGACAATATTGTAGTGTTACTTTTATTAGCCTCTCTAGTCATAATTATGAAGTAGTACCACAAAATCTCAGTCAAAACAACCAATTATTTGATAATTGGAAAAGAAGCAATAAAAAAAATTAACTAACTTTAAGTTTGACATAAAAATAATTGTACATGGTACATGTATATGTTTTACCAATACCAAGTACTTCTCTTTTGGCTATACCTATATCTTTTTATACCGTTTGTGGTTATTATAGAAAAAAACTACTAGATAATTAATAGATAACTACTAGATAATTAATAGATATTTTTAATAAAAAAAACCCCTATGACTCGGTTTTATAATGTTTTATGTTCTCTTTACTTAGATTGTGTTGATTGGTTAAAATTAATTGTTTTGAAAAAAAAAAAAACAATGCCAGAATAAACATACCTATTATTTTCCTTACTGGAAAAAACTGGCAAGTGCAGATATCCACCTCTTACCGAACTCCAAGGAAAGTTATCTTCTAAAAATGCAAGAAGATAGAGAATTAGAGTAAAAAAAGTTATTATCCGGAAATACGCAACATTAAATATCGAACAAAGTTAGGCAATCGAGTTTAAATATACCACGGACACGGGAAGAAAATAGAAATTTAATTAAAAAGCTGTTTTTAAAAGAGAGGGGTGGTAGAATGAAGAAGGCTAATTATTCAGTGGAAAACTGGGAGGGTTGGGAAAAGTGTTTACACAGACAGATGTAAGATAATTTGTCACCGGGAGAAGAGAGGGGTGTCAAGGAATTGTCATCAGGACCCGAGAAAATCTGGTGTAGCAAGAGAGTAGCTATGGAGGCGGCAAAGCTGGCGGGGGCGGCTACAACACCACCCCCATACCTCCCTTCGTTTTAAAACAAGATCATCCTTCAAATTTAACCAGACA
The DNA here is from genome assembly GCA_001010745.2 of Gerris buenoi. Taxonomy (NCBI): domain Eukaryota; kingdom Metazoa; phylum Arthropoda; class Insecta; order Hemiptera; family Gerridae; genus Gerris; species Gerris buenoi. The sequence continues at coordinate 160,213 of KZ651132.1, forward strand.
TCCCGACCCTTCTTCTTTTTACCCTCTTTTCACGCTAAAACCCCTTATAGAAACTTCAGCAACAGAAAAGGGGGAAAGAAGATAGAATTTCATTTTACCGAAATAAAGAGAAAAAAAACTGCCTTTTCTTAAACAAGTAATAGAGAAAGAGATTCCGTTCTAACATTCTAACAGTAAAAACTAGATAAAGTAAAATATTTTAATATTTTATTGTTCTAAGAACATTGTGATCACAAAATATATTTGTCTTGTTCTTAAAATAACAAAAAAATCACTTTAAAAAGAAACAAGATCAATAAAGATAAAAATACAGGTATTGGAAATATCTGTAGATAAAAAAAGGTCGAACAGCGTATGAGTAACTGTTCGACAAGATTAGTAATTCGATACGCGCATTATAAATTGACGCGTATCTCACATAACGCACATTTATGACTAAATGCTGCTATTAACTAATCGAATTTATAAATTAAGGTGTTTTATAAATATTTATTAATTTCACTTATGTATTTTTAAGCAGCAGGAAATATGTGTAATATTTAATATGTTAACTGATTTCGACAACATGAATAAGATCCATACAATCTGATTTAAATATATTTCGTAGATAAGCATCGATGTTTATATAGTATAGAATAACCTAATAGAATGATAGAAACGAGACTATTATAATCAGACAATACAAAATAAAAGCAAGGTAGTGGGACAATATATTATGTGTGAGTATAAATGCAATTGTACAATGCTATAACTAAAACACACTTGATGATATTAAAAGATAATTTTAAAAACTTCTCCACACTCGTTTTTAATTGGTAAAATACACAAAGAATAAATCTATTCAATTTAATGTTTTATTAAAACGGTTCGCTTGTAATCGGCGTGAATTATACACGATTAAACCTTTTGAAAACTTTGTGTGTTTATAGAAGACTATAAATTTTAAATAGAGAACTTGGTTTGCCACACATGCTTTGATGTTAAATTCGTAGAGGAAACAGAAGTTTATTCGTCGAGAAGTGATAATGTGTAAGTTTGTCGGAGGAGTGAAAACGAGCGGAGTTTTAGGAAGGAAACTAACTGATGGGGAGGTCCGAGCTTAAATAACTAATTAGAATATAAAGTTAAATTTGACAGCTCCCGTCGGTTACAGAACGGCACGGGGGAGAAGGCTTTCAAACAAATTAATTAGTTTGCAACGAGAGGAACGTAGACTGGAAAGTAGCGAAGCCTTCTGGCTGCTTTAACAAATAAAGTTTGGATTATCAGTTTATAAAACGGCCGAGCCCCAGAGGGCGGATTGCGAGGGCAACAGATTAAAATAGCAGGTCTGAAGGGAAGTATCGTGAAGGGCCATATTAGGGCGTAGAGATAGGGAAGCGACGCACCTGGCTTCTCCCCTAAAAATCTCTGACAAACAAGGGTGAGCCGAGAAATACAGCTCGATCTTCTAAATCTACAGATTACATCAGCAATCCCCTATCGCTGAGAATCCGTTCCACCCCCGCCAACATACAAACAAATTGATTAAAACTTTGATTACGAATCGTTTAAAATTAACACCATAATGAAATCCTTCCTCATAAAATCATTTAGGAAAACTAAAGTTTTTGTTCTGAAAACAAAAGATAAAAATCAGCTGTAACAGTGTTAAGATTATAAAGAGAATCTGCTTTTGTTTCTGTTTTCCATTTTTCATTTAAAGGTAGAACAACATATCATATATCTTTAAATAAAAATGAACTCGTTGTGATTAGAATTCTTTAACGTAAACTGAAGCAGTTATAAAAGATGTGAATTTATACAATATTCAAACTGAAAAGGAAAACAAGAGAGAAAAAATATAAATAAAATCAACTTAGTTACAATTTATTTATAAATTATACGTAATACAGCGAATCCTTGCTTAATAGGTTAAATTTATTGCATTAACCTCCAAAGTAGGCAACAAGATAACAAACAAACAAAAAAAAACACCTCATTTTTATTAGAAAAACTATATAGTAAATATATAATACTTACTACGTTTCCATGTGTAAATAAAAGGATTGAATCCTGATTTGGGATTTAATAAGTTAAGAGTTTCCAAGAGTGGTATTAAATCCGTATTCAATACGAAATAAAAAAAAAACAAGCTTCAAAAAATAACCTTCACCTGTTATAACCATGCTTTTTATTACGTATTTTGACAGATTTTACTACATTTTCTTCAGAAATACGCTAGGTTCGTTCACACAGACGCTCTGCGCATGTCAGGATCGAGTTCAGGTGTTTCCATGCAACTAGATCCAGAATTTAGTGGATTGTATCGGGATCGGGATTGTACTTAATCCGTTATGAATCTAGGTTTCCATGGACACTTTGAATCCAAAACCTGTATTCTACCCGTATTCAATCTGTACTTAAACATCCTGGAAACGTAGTAACTATAACAACTAACTTTAACATTTTTATTATTTAATAGTATTTACTACTTTATGAAATCTGAAAGACGTATCTCATTGAAATAAAGCATTTGGTAAATCTGCAGTTATCCATCCACCTAGGAAAAGAGGTTAGAAAATTGAGGGGCCTATAACCTAAATTGGATGTATTGTTTAGACAAAGGGATATCATCTCTAAAATGTATTAATTATATAGATATAATCATTGAAATGATCTTAAATACATTCAATACATCTTAAAAATTAACTCTTGACAAAGGGATATTAATGTCTTAAGTGTATAAATCAGACGAAATTACAATAAATTCAAATACATCTTAAAAATTAACTCTTGACAAAGGGATATTAATGTCTTAAGTGTATAAATCAAGCGAAATTGTGCTGCCAAGCGATTCTCGACTGTATAGATAACTGCAGATTAGCCAAGAAGGGTAAAGTAGGTAAACTACAAGTTCATACATCGCCAACTACCATTATTCAAGTAAAGTAAACATGATTAGTCAAAAGTATTAATAAAAATCCAAAATTAAGAATGAAAGGAATAATTTAGAACACAGGGCCCACCAATAAATACGGGTTCAAAGAAAATCGTGAATTTTCGTAGTAATTATAGAACTTGGTAAGTATTAATCTACAAATCCTTGGACTTTTATGGTTTATTTTAGCATATTTTAATAAATTTACAAAGCAGTAAAAAACGTTTCCCAAAAGAATATGCATAAAGAAAATACGTAAGCAGTAAACAGGATCTTTCTACGAATAATAAAAATAGAATAAGGAATAAATAAAGATATGACAGCTTCCAACTTAAAGATAAATATGAATATATTAAATAAAACAGGTCGTTGTGTAGACATTAAGGAAAACTGGACCTATCAGAAACAGGAACTATATTTGACTTTATTTCGAAGGTATTTCCAACCTGATTAATGATACAAATTTTTCAAGTTTAAAGTACAAGGATACGCAGAGCAAACAATGCCAAATAATGGCGTCATGCGTGACGCAAGTTTTAATGAACAAAGGGTGGGGTGAACCGCAGGATATGCCTCAGAGTTTATCTACCTAGTCCCTCAAGCCTGTCCTGACGCAAAGCATTCAACATTCAATAAACAAAACCCCTTGCAACTGAACGATCAACGATCGATAGCATTTCAACTGATAAAAACATTATATACTATACTACTGATAACTGTTAGATTATAACTCCAAACAAAACTGTATAAAATGTTTAATTAACTCAAAAAAGCATAATTAGTTTATTAACATAACATTGATCCAGTTGTGTTCACATTGACTGATATTGAATAATATTTCAACAGCTGACTACTTCTGTTAGTGGCCGAAACTAGACCTTATTAAATACTTGTTAATCGTTGTATTAATTGTTAATAAATTTATAAGTTTAATTTAGTAGCAGTGTTAAGACTATAAAATTAATTTAAACGTACTTAATGACGTGTTTGTCATTGTTTTTATTATATTTTAACAGAAATTAAACTAAACACTAAACAAATCAGAAAGTCAAATAGGCTGTGAAAACCCGTATCATATCTAAAAGTCAATAATTGCCATATAACCTTGATTAGATATGGGACAGCCACGGAGCCTCAACTACAAACTGTTTACCCAAATATAACAGAGACAGGGTGGGAGAGAAAAAAAAAAAAACAACAAACAAGGTTAAAACATAAATCATTCTAAAACAAATAATCCATATTGGAAAAATAGGGGTATCTTTTAAATAAACGTCGAACCAACCGTGCTCAGATGTGACAATTTAACTGCGATAAATAAAACAATTGGAAAATCTTCTTTTTTTTTTTTTTTAATCTAACATTTATTTTCTCTGTTGTTTCTTTTTTTTAAATGTTATCAAAAAGTAAACTTTTGAGACTGTACTTTTTATTTACAAGACTATTATAGCAGCAGTAATAAAACAATAATAGTAAATACATAGAGATGTATAAACGCCATTGCATAGGTTAACTCTTGATATATATATATATTTCAATATATTATACAACACAATATTGTATCATATATATA
>KZ651132.1:164735-181433 GCA_001010745.2 Gerris buenoi
TATATATATAAAATAGGTATTTCTTTAAATTCATCAAAAGGTAATATAAAATTAATAATTTCTTTACCGTAGTGAATCTTATACGTGTATAGTAACATCAATATGCAGTATCAATGTATTGTAACATTAATATCCATTAACCATTTGCTTACCTGAAACAAAGAAAAAAAAAAAAAACAATTAAATACTTGTCAGTTAGTTCACACATAATATATTATTTTAATTACAAATTTTATCATTTTTTCATCACCATTTATTTACTGTAAAGATAAAACATTTTTTTTCTCCATTCATACATAATATATACAAAATATTGGCCAGATTTTCTGTTTCTATACACAAGATAAGGCCTAGATTCGCCCCATTTCGAGGTTGTCATAGTGGGGAACTTTTAAGCCTGTGGACGTTCTGGTGTTAGATTTTTCAAACGCCTTTGACAATTGTTAAGATTAATTTTTAGTATTAATTAAACTATTAGATTAGATATGTTTGCCCTTATCACTTCATTATGTATGATTACGAAGATTTTTGCAAAGCTTTATATTACTGTGTATACTTTGAACATACTAGCGTTATTTTCAATTAAAATTATAAAAAGTAGAAAACTTCAGAGGTTTTTAGCTTTTGTTTTTATATAATCGTTTATATAATTGAGCATAGTGTCCCGACGACACACCTCGAAATAATTTGCTATTGCTCAGCTAAGACAAAAACATTGATTCCAATAAAAAACTTAATTTTACTTTTCCTCTAAATATAAAATTGAACCTGTTTGCCACGGGCTTAACGGCTTGTTATGTATAATGGAAAGAAACTTTTTTGTTATACATATTTAGTAAAATTAAAATTAAATTTAATCGTAAAAGAAATTGAATCGAATGTGACGGAGAAGACAAGTGCGCAGAAGATGCGGATTTGTGTTTTTTTACGGAGCCTTAAAGGTTGTGCAAGCATTTTACTTTCACTGTGGAGGGGTGGGGATAAGAGACGCTTGAGACCCGTTACAGCACCTCCCTAATATGACCCATATTCCTAAAGCATGTCCACTTAGCTAATAAATACCCTTTAACGCTTTAACTGGGCCCTATGCCCTCTAACAAACACCAATACACACCCTAAACCTAACCCGGAAACATTATCGATTTCTTACCCAGAAGTAGCCTTTAATAACTCAGAATCCATCCAAAGCAAATTGGTCCAATTTGTTTAACCGAAGTTAAAAGTTTACCAGTGTATAGTAACCTAGACCTTTTTATCTAAGGGTTTTATGGCTAAACAATGTTCATTATCATTATTAATGAAAAAAATACTCAGCCAATTATTGTGGCACATAGCTTCCTCGCGTCCAGTTTCGAAAACATTAATGAGTTATGCTCTTATACGGCCCAGTATTATCCAATTAATTTCATTTTTTTCCCCGTTTTTTAAAACCTATAAAAATTGTTTTAACAAATGGATTTTTTTACATAAATTATCAACTGAAAGTATCAATTTAGCCAAATTTAAAGAGTGCGGGCAACTTTCGATGTATACCATCCGAAAATCAGAGGAGTACTTTTGAAGAGATAGGTGTGAATAATTGTATGTTTGAGAGCATGTGGAGGAGGAGCAAATTGGCGCAGATGGTTGAAACTTATATGGGACTAACAATAGGCTAATTATGATCTATCATCTGATTATCATTTAAATCAGACGAGCAGTTTTTAAGGTATGTTGGTTCGCAAAAATTGAGCGACTGACAGACCCACAAACAGTTCGGAACGATGAAATAGCTTCCGCTACCTTCTGTAAGCTCGAAAACAATTGAGAAAAGCTGTTAGTTCAATACATTATTGCATTTTAATGATAAATCTCTAACAATCTTTATAAATTGGTAAAAAAAATGCCAGCCAATTTTTATAAAACAGTTTCCTCGCGTCCTTGAATTGGTTGTTAAATGCTTGCTAGTTAGTTCACACACATCACTACACAAATTCACACATTCATCATTCATTGGTCAAATGTCAAATGGTCACATGAGATTTGGATCTATTTCGATCCTCAGGGGAATTTCACTTTTTTTTAAAGCAATATTCAATTTTCGCTTGAAATACGGGACCTTCAGTGGGCTACTATCGACAAACCATCCACATCCACAGAATACAGATGCAGATCCTAAAAATGACAACGAAATAAAAAAAAAATCTTTATCAAAGCTTAACAATCGGTTAAGCGTGTTTATGACGCTATTCACACTTTCTTCATAGTTTCTCCTTTTTCTCAATTTAATACGAAGTATAAGATTTAATTAACAGCAAAATAGAACAGACAAATAAAAATGAAATAAAATTATACGATAGAGAAAAGGATAATATAAAAATAGTATTTCGCTAGAAATAAAATAAATAATATCACTTATTAAAAACCTAAAATAACAAATAAACGATTTAATTTAAAGAGAAATCAATATCATATAATTGATATAAATATCTATTATTTTGAACAATATCAGGTAATTTCTTGTAAAGTAATATAAACAATATTTTAACCTTTCGTCAAAATATATCTATTGAAAATTATTCAAAATGGGAACATGTGGTAGATGATATTAAATAGCAAATATTTTATTCACAATTAATAGTGTTAAAATTCAGAGAACAGATAGTAAACTGAAAAATTCTTTGTGAAAAATAAAAAACAATGTGCAAACAATAAGATATGACGAACACTATCGGATCATTATTATTTTTTTATTTTATTAAAAATACATATTAAAAACTCATCTTTAAATTAAAAAATTAAGATTATTATTTTTTTTGTTATTAGAACTGACTAAATAATCTAGTTTATTTGAGGTTTTAAAATATATACTTATTTATAAAAAGCAGGTAATATTATCTGTTAAAAATTAATTGTGAAATGTAGTAAAAATATATTACATTTTGTATAAATATACGGCTTGAAATTTGTATTCAGTTATGCGATAGCTCGTAGCCAAGCATGCATATTCATTGCTGCTAATTAAAAAACTGGCTTAATGCTCAATGACATAAGTGGACTTTTTCAAGAAAAAATTAATTTATCAAAAAAAAAAAAAAAAAAAAAAAAAAAAAGGTTGCCAACAGCTAAGAGCTTCTAAAATGTGTGGTTTATATATATTTTATTCGATTTTTGAAATATTCTGTGGATATAATGACGCTCATTGTATGTAGAGAGATCAAGGGCAAATAAATTAATCTATGTTTGAAAAGATAGTCTTAAAAAAAATCTTATTTTTTAATTTTTCATCTGTAAATATAAATGATGTACAAGTTTCAACATTAGATTTCTTCAGATCTACTATATTTCAGATGAAGCTAAACGGCGACGTAGTATTTAAATTATTAATAAAAACAGCAATAATGGATTTTAACAGATTCCGATTTGAAAATGGCATTGACCAAAAAAAAAAAAAACAGGGTCATTGTCACGACATTGGTTTCCAGCTTATATTGACATTGAGACCAGGACTGTTAAGCAATAACGCCGTAACCCTAGTCATTTTCAATGCCGACTTCATTGGGAAGGAGAAAAAAAAAAACATTAAGCGTACAGGTACGTAATTACGTACATAAAGGATTTATATTCACATAAAAAAACTAAAGTTGTGCGTGATTGCCTTTAAACAATTGTACTTATCTTTGGGTAAAATTATTTTGAATAAAATAATAAAGTAAAGTAAAAATTCAGGGATAAACTATTCAATTTATTCTGCTAAAAAAAACTTGATTTAAATATTTTAAAATAAAGAGCATCAGATAATAAAGTAAAAGACCTTCAAACTTACTTCAAGGATAACATTTTTTTGTTTCTTCAAATTCATTTTACTAATATAATAAGTAGGTTTCTTTGATGTAGAAAAAACTCCAAAATATTTATTTTACATACAAAAATGGTTTATTTTTAATTTATTTTTCTAAATAAACCAATGTTGAAGATAAAATTAGACTAAATAGTGAAATTAAGAATAGAATGTGTCTATCGATTTGAATTTTTTTTACCTCCACCCCCTCGCTTCTAGTTTAAAATTATTATTAAAAAGTAAGAGTGGTTGATTTCACTGACCTCAATAATATGACCTCGAGTAATACTCCACATCAACCCGTTCACTTTTACTTAAAGGTATATATATATATATATCNCCAACAAAAAACTCTGTATATATTATATATATATAATACATATAATACATATAATTCTGTCATTTTCATTACAGAATAATGATTCAACAATGAAAGCGGAATTAAATTAATTGGGATTAGGAGGATATTAATACTCAATACATGGGTTTTTATTTATATTGTATAATATCGGCTTATTGGAAATTCAAAAATAACTATGAGCATTAGGATCATAATGCAGACTTGAAGAAAACTAGATAGAGTGAACTTAAAGTTTACACTGTGTTACATAATAGACAAATAGAAGAAAAAGTTCACTTCACATCTCAATCATGTAAAACCTAAACGATAAAATTAATTTACAAGGCAGATCATTTGGCTCCAAGCTTGCCGAAGGTTACGGAAGCTATGTGATCGTTCTGACAAACGAATTTTTTTTGTCTCTGATTTAAAAAAAAAAATCCAACAAAAAACTCTGTTTCAGACATCAAGGAACATTTTTGGTACCGTGTCTGTCAATCAGTGTCACTTAATTTTTAGTCAAATTTAACCAAACTTGATGCAAGGGGATAAAAGAGAAAGATCACATCAAGATTTCAGAGTTAGGAAGCGAAATTTAAAGAAACTAGTAATTCTGAAATGAATCTTTTTTACGAGTGAATAAAGAGCAATAAAAACAAATAATAATGAATAAATTCACAATTCCAATATTAATTTTAATCAATAACTAATCTAAGTAGCCTTTGTCTTTGGTTGTCAATATTTCCGTTAATTATTATGTCACTAAACTCTAAAACGAATCCAGTTAAACACATAATTTATCAACTAAAATGAATCAAATTGTTAGGAAGAGGAAGGTGAGGTAAAGGTAAGGACTGGGTAGGTACTTGCTTGCAGCGTACTGTAATCATATGGTGAAACAGGTAGACAGAAGAACTTGACACTGTTGGCATTGTTGGCACGAGTCAGCTGATTAAAGCAATCCCTCGGCTTTCGAGTTTCAACACTAAACAGTCTCCACATTCTATAGTACCAACTCTAAACTGGTTATATTTTCTACTTTTAACAAAAAATTCAAAATCACTTCAAGGATAATTCACGTTCACGATTTCTCTTCAACTGGACACAAATATTGTTTCACCACCTTACAAAATTAAGTTGTATAATATAAAATGTAGAAGTAGAATTTATTGAAAAGAGAATAACAAGTACATAATAGGATTGCAGGAGTACATAATAGGATTTTGCTCCCATTTGTCTAAAGTAAAAACCACAAAAATATAGCGTTGATAAGAATACTTTTAAAAGATTACTTCTTAAATTACCAAGGGAAATTAATGTTGCTGATGTAACAATTTAAATACAGAAGACTAATGGTTTTTCTTGGAAAATACTTCTGTTATGTTTATATATTTTTATGCATACCCGTTTTATACTAAAATAAAGTAAATTTATGGATATATTCAGACAGCATTCTCTTCACAAAATTTCACACATCTTGTTGCTTCACTAATCTAAGAATGCCACATACTACAGGGGTAAATATGAAAACCACACGACAAATCTTAACAATTTTCACAAATTTCGTTTCCCTAAAAATTAATAAAGGGGCATTGATATTCTTATCTGTATTTAAAAAATTAAAGTTATGTCTCTTTGATTAGAATTACAACATTTTCAGATGATTTTTCATTTCATTGATTTCTAAATCCAAATCCGGCCTTTTTTTTTTTTTTTTTTTTTTTTTTTTTTTGTGAATGTATGAGGAGTGTACGTGTGTGCTTGTGTCTGTCACCACTGGTCTGACTTTATAGGCGAAAAACTGGCAAAACGAAATCGCTTTAGTCAAAAAGCGGCCGCTTTTCGACGAGCGATGCAAGTAGGGGGCAAACCCCCCTAGTATATAAAAAAGATTTTGATAACTGTCGGTTATTGATTTTATCATCAAAACACAAATCACGCATAACTCCTTCGGAGCCTTCCGGAGCCTAACGGAGCCTTCCGAAGAGACCGATATTTTTTCCAGTCGCTAGCGGGCAAGCAGAGAGTAAGCACGTCGATTTCCATGAATCTCTGTTAAGAAGTGTCGTCACTATCCAAGAGGAAAGAAAACCCGGATTTCCTGTATATGAATACCCTTGAGGTGTAGATTAACAATATGAGGGTTTATTATTGGTTATTGGTAATTTATCGCGCTTAATAATAAAATGAAGGATTTGTTGTATGTAATAAGTAGGCTCTCCACTGCGATTCACAGAGTATTTTAATCTTAATTTTACATTATATTATATTGTCCTGATTATTATCTATGAAGGGTTTGTAAACGAAAATGTTAAGGCGTTTCATTTTAACTTTTGGCCTATATGATAATAGGAAACGTAGCTACTGACTCTTAGCAGGGTGAAGACTACAACTTAACGAAGTAAATTGATGTTATCAGTAATAAGGTGATATTTTTTTCTTCTGATACTTTGCTAAGGCTTCAAGCAAAGAATAATTTTTAATTTTTTATGTATCTAAAAGTATAAATTATAAAGGTTGTATTTTGCCCAGCCCTATTTAAAGGGAGGTTTCTTTTAAGCCGTAGTTTTAGCTCCCCCAGATACTGTCCTCTAGAATTAGAAGCACCTGTTGCGTCGTATTAACACCTTAATTTTCTTCTCTACCTCCTATATAATAATATTAAAATTAGTTTATTAAAAATCAAATTACCATTTAGTATAGTACAGTATTAAACTTTATTCCATAATTTAAACAGATTATCTTTAAACCTGTTGTGTTTTTTTCTATTATAAGACACTTACATAATATATGGATAACATATATTATTTTTATTATTATTTCCCTTTGTTTTCTATACTAGAACTTTAGCAAAAAAGTTAATAAAAGTTGTCGAAAGGAATTATGTTAATTTGATTCTATACGTCATAAAATAAATATATTACGCGCGAAAACAAGAAGTGAAATTGAATAAAGCGCAACAACTACCGTAAGTAAAGTTCATAATAGATATCTCGTTAAACATTTTTTGCGATACAAAACGAGTTATACCTCATACAAAGACGTTTATTTACTACTCGACAAATTAGTACGATAAAATAGCAATTTAAAAAGAAATATATGAAAAATTAATTATTATTAAGTTAAAAAAAGGTTAATTTTTTTAGTTAATGATAATGAAATTATTTCTTTTTTTAAAGTAGCACATTTGTCATTGAAGCTTTACAATTTAATTTTAATTATCGTTAAAAGGTTTTTTTTTTTAATTAATTAGTCAGTGTAATTTAAAAGAAAATAGGTTTCACATTCGTAATCAGGCATCTGGATATTTTATTTATTTATTAAGCTGTCTGAAAAAAGTGGGTTAATAATCATGCCCCATTTTATCAAAATGAGATGGTTAGAATTGAGAAAGGAGTTATATTAAAAGTTTTCCCTTTTCCAAGAAATTACTTTAAACGCGCTTAACCAGAAGATTTGGAAAAAAGGTCTATTAAATTTGACACTAACTAAATAAATAAATAACTAAATAAATAAATAACTAAATAAGTAAGAAAGTAATAAAGAAGAAGTAAAACTTTTTAGTAGCTTAACTAAATGGCTAAACAATTGTTGAGTTCATAAAAGCACAAATATGTACTAAATAAGTTGACTTACAAAAGAACTAAGTAAGTAGGTTATTCTTATATTATAAGCTAGAAAAAATGTAGGTTGCTTACTAAAAGTTAGTGCCCCTCTTCATGTCCGAGATATTTATAAGTCGGTACTTCTTTAGATTGTTACTCCCCTATATTTTATTAGAATATTAATAACTTTGACTAAATGTCTAATAAGACAAAGGGATGTTCACTCCAATATACTTTGGAACAAAGGAATATCACTTCTGCTTTTATAAGAGGAGGTATCAGTCTAAAAAAGAACATTCCCTACATCTTCTTTAGATTGTTACTCCACTTTTTTTTATAATGGGAGTAACAATCTAAAGAAATTGTGTCTATATATATCTAACTTATCAAAGTCTAAAAGGGGACCATAGGTGATATAAAATTTATCTCTATAAATCAGTCAATTTCAAATAAAATACATAAGTATCTACTAAACTAATTTTGTCAAAATGATTTGAAGTATGTATTTTCTTTTCATACTTTGTCCATTTGTAAGTCAAGTTTTTTGTTTTTTATTCTTAGCTTGAAGTCAAGTTGAATAATTCTGCATTCTATTTCCCAAGTTCTGTGCTTTCGCTCTCACCCTTGGACCTTGGTCCCATTTCCAACACTTATTGTTTCTAACTGAAATAATATCCTCATAATTTATTTTTCAGCCATTAACTTCATTTTTGATGCCACATTGATTTTCTTCGTCTTTTCTCTTTTTCTATTTTACATCGAGATTTTTTAAATTTTTATTTTTAGAACACGTTTTATTAGAAAGATAGTGCAATATATTAATATTTTTATTACAATTTTAATAATTTTACAAAATATTTTGTAGTTGTAAACAAATAAATGACTAAAAAGACGAATATCTTAAATTCATACATAAAAAAGGTCAAATCTCTGTATAAAGATCTCGAACCGAATCTAAACTTTGCCATTGATATGCCCCCGTATAGGGGACGGAAATAGAAGAAAAATAAGTCTAAGATCAAAGGGGTTGTTAACATTTTTTGCTCTTCTTTTCAAGCATCAAGCACCAAGGGCGCTCGGTCCCCGTTTCTAAAGATAAAAATAAGGCTAAGCGAAATTTTACCATTTATATTTCATTTTAAAAGAAGAAAAGTGCAGGTACATGCGGTTAGCAACGATAAAAAATGTTGGAAACTAAATTAATATTGCCAATTATAAAATAAAAGAAAATATAATCCAGTTACGTAATTTTAACTAATGACGTGAAGTAATCAAAATTAATTATTATTCTATACTAATTGTTTTTTTGTTTTTAAAAAAAAAATCATTATAATGTGATTTTAATTTTTATGGATATAGAAACCCAGCATTCATTACAATGAAACTAGTTTTTTTTAAGTTTACAAACCTCTAGGAGGTTTAGTTAAGGTTTACATAATCATTTTTGTTATGTATAAGCGTATACGATGTTAGTAACTAAACTACTTATTGTATATCTATAAAAGGACAGTTAAATTACTCTTAAAAAAATAAATAATGTAAGGCGTAAGTTTTAGATAAAATCGTCCAAAGATATATTTTAACACTTACTACCTTAACATAAAGGATTAAGTAAGTTTAAATGCGAGAAACTTTAGACTTAAAAAGAGTTTGTAAATTCAGCTAGAAACTTAAAGAATAGAATAAGTGGGTAGGCAGAGTGTTGAGTTATTGGGGCTGTTGTATATTATGGGCTCTGCCTGGAAATGGCCTAACAGGGATTATAAGGGGTGCTTGCTGCAGAGCTTAGATTCCCAGGATAAATGACCTCTTTGTAAGTAGAAAGCCCTTTCCTGTCCCTTAGACTTTTAACTTAGAACTTCACCTCTCATTTCTTAACTCACTTAATATTTGAAATAACCGCACTAAGCTCAGGAGAGAGAAAACAAATTACATAAAACAATAATCACTGGGAAAAATAACGTTTGAATAACATAATGTTAAAAATACATAAGCAAAGTTGAAAATGCTAACCTATAAAATTTTAGTACATCCATTCCTGTATTATATCAGACATTTAACTGATTAGGAAAGAATTATAATTATAAAAAATAATATTTTACAGAGAAATTAGATTGTTTAACCGACTAAGCTATTTATTTAATTTAGAGTGAAGTGGCCGAAAAATAGTTAACTTGCTATTATTTTAAGAATGATTAAATTGTTCATATTATTTTGGATTAGGAGAAATGACGAAGAAACCCTAAGATAGTATAAAGTATAAAGGTGGGTACACAACTGAGGATCCGAACAGAACAGAGGAAATGAGCCGATCATTGATCTCTGCGCATGTCCAGTTCGCGATGCGCAGGCGCACTTATGACTGGGCATGCGCAGACACTAATGCTCGGCTAGTTTTCTCTGTTCGGTTCGGAAGTCTGGACAAGGCTTTAGGATTCATCAATTGGCTTTCATGCAGCGGAAATCAGTGAAATATCATAACTTTAACTTAATAATGTCAATGCATTTATGTTTTATGTTTGATGTCTAGAATTTAATAATGACTAACTGTGAACAACAGCATAAATTAAACTGTTTAAAAAGTATATTATAGTATAAATCACAAAGCTGAACTTATCCCTTCAGAACAGTAGATTACTAAAGGAATCGGCTTTGTTGTGTTTCCTAATCTGACACCTGATTGAACGAAGTGGGGGAAACCGGCAAATACGTCTATGGCTTCATGAATATATTGTTATTTATATAGCCGGATACGCGCCGAGATCCGTTTGTAGTGAACCCACCTTAAGAAGCATACCGTGCAAACCTATCTATATAAATCACAGGGCCATTTAACGTCATCATGTTATACATACATTATACACTCTGTAATATAATTTATTGGCTTATATAAAGCAATTAAGTACATTCTTTTAATTTGTTTTTATTTACGACTGCTATAAAAGTAAATGATGCAACCTGTTACGATGGGATACTAGGGGGGAAAAAATGTTTTTAATGAAGGACCATTCATTTCCTTCTTAGTTAGCGAAAGGAGATGTGAAAAGTAAGGAGGGATGGTTCTCCGATTATTGAGGAAATACAATGTGTTGACCAGTCGGAAGTGGCCAGTTAAGGAGGCGAGTGAACATTCCCACCAGACGGAAAGAGAAAGGGTATAGGGGAGCTAGGAGGGGTAGCAGAGCGAGTTAGACTACCGAGTAGAGAGAGTACTAGAGAGAGAGAGAGTTAGATATGGGTACTCCAAGCAGTAAAAGGAGTTAGACTAAGAAGGAGTCTTCAAGGTGAAAGAGTAAGAGGATATAATACCGACAATTGAAAGAGTGAACACTATAGTAGGCAAACAGGTTGAATTGAAAGTGTTAAAAATGAACAAATCTTATTAACAAAGTTAATTATTAAACGCTATGCAATTAATGAGTACAGAGATATAAAAATCAGATGAAGGTGAGAGTGACGACATTAAAGGACAAAAAGTGACACTCAAGTAAAGTAGAAGGAACATAATGCATTAGCAAATTGTGGTTAATTTTAAATTAAAAAAAGAAATAAGGAACACTGAGGTACAAAGTTAAAGATGAAATAAACTGTAGAAGCTAGATAACAATGATACTACTTAATCAAGGGAAAGTATGTCAATTCTTTGCATTTTCACTGCAAAATGTCATAGATGAGTTGATAGTAATATAGAATCATATACACACAAGAAAAAAAAAGTAAGTGATATAACAAAAACGGAAATGAATAACTGCAAAAGTATAAAAACTACTTAAGAAGAGAATAGGAAATAAATTAGACTTATAAATGAAACATGAGTTAAATCAAACAGAATATAGTGAAAAATATAAAGACTCATTGTAATAAAGCAAAAGAATGATATAGTACGGTGACAGAACGTTATTATTAATTGTAATTAATAATGTAGGGAAAAAAAATGTATACGAGGATGGAGAATGAATGAATCACAATACTATTTTATACTACAACGGTTTTTGATTTGTATCTATATTGTATGTGTATGTGCCAGTTGTATACTACGTACTACACTGGTAGGAATAATGAATGGTACAACAATATTATAATGAACTTGTTACATTAACATGCTATATATAATTATAATATATATGCAATATAATAATATTTATGGTAAACAATGCCATCTGCTTATTACTGAGACTAAGTTAAAAAATAAGTTTAAAAAAGTGATATAGATATAATAAAAATCAATAAATTAATAAAAACTTACGACTAGATAAAATAATTATTCCAAACGACAGATTACTTTAGACTAGATGAAAGAATTATGATTTCCAACGACTGATTAGTTTAGACTAGATAAAAGAATGATTTCAAACGACAGATTACATTAGACTGATAAAAGAATGATTCAAAACGACAGATTAGCTAATGAAAATCAATCTTATTACCTACAATAAATAAGAAAATTAATAAAGATCAAACCAAATAAAAAAGATAATAACCATAAATAATGTTATAAATGTCTATAATGTTAAAACAAAGAATTAAAATGTTATGAAAAATATAAAGAATAAAAAAAAAACTTCACTGTACTAATATAAATGAGAGAATAAAGAATCCCAATAAAATAAAATTTGAAGAATATGATGATTTGGATATAAATATCACTAAAAAAAATAAAAGAAATATGTAATAAAAGAACGAGCAGTAACGATGAAGTGTGTTAAATAATGAGCCATTATCGAACTGAGTGAGTGAGCAG
The DNA here is from genome assembly GCA_001010745.2 of Gerris buenoi. NCBI lineage: Eukaryota > Metazoa > Arthropoda > Insecta > Hemiptera > Gerridae > Gerris > Gerris buenoi. Next base: position 177,242 of record KZ651132.1, read on the forward strand.
TAAATAAAAAGGTAATTTAAAAATGAGTGAGATAAAGAGAGGTTTATTCGGTGGATAAAGAGATTTATGATATAGAATGAGAGGGATAAAGTACTTACTTAAGGATTAAAACGAGTTGGAATAGAAAAAGCTTTAAAGCAAGTGAGTGAGAGAGGAGACAAGGCCATTCCGTGGGTGAAATCTGTGCTAAGGTACGCTCTCGCTCTTCACTCGGGGCTAGTTCGCTTCTCACTCTAAGGCATTTAAACCTGGCCGCTCATGCCCCTAACCTCCTCAGACAGGACTTTAAATAACACTTTAAATGCCTTTTAAACCTATCAATGTTATGTGCTTAATAATACTTCAGTAACAATCGTCATGTTTAAAATTTATACGAAACAATTACAAAAAAGTCACAAATTAATATGCTCACATAAAAAATGGGATCTACTCATTCTTTTAACGAGATAATACATATTACAAAAAAGTAAAGATGGAACATTATTATAAGTGTCACAGAAAAAAGGGGCCGTTTTTAAGCCTCGAACAGAGGAAACGAGCCGAGCATTGGTCAGTGCACTCTGCGCATGCCCAGTCTAAAGTGCACTCTGCGCATCTTAGACTGGGCATGCGGAGAGACCAATGCTCGGCTCGTTTCCTCTGTTCGGTTCGGCAGTCTGAACGAGGTTAAAAGTGGACAGTAAAAAGTAAAAATCTACTTGACATGGGACTTTCACAAAATGAAAAATTGGTCTCACACACCAGGTGTTGAAGGTTGAAGTGATCACACGACAGCTGTTTCGCGTTGTACTCTTTCTTAGATAGTCTAAGCATTATACGTTGAAAACTGCGAAACTATTTTATTTATTTTTTTTTTTTTTATATATACATAGTTTATGTATTTTAATTTAAATCTTATCGTTCAATTGTTAATAAATATAATTAAAATAAAAAGTTCAAACCATATAAAATAACAACCATATAATTATAACAAGTAAGATAGTTTTGTTTAAATAGCTGTTGAACAATTATGTCAATTTGTAAATATAAAGACCGTTTAGTGTAATTTTAAGCTTAAGACTGTGGGCATTGGGTAATGGTTAAACTATTAATTAATCGTAGGGGAAAATATTAAAAAACTATGTCAATTCACTCATTAAGTTTTATATTTTCTGAGTTCTTTTTGTAAGTATGTATAATTTAAAACAAAAAACTGAACTTTTATACAGTAGTTGAAAGGAAATACCAGACACCTTTAACTGATATGATACAACTGATATAACAGGGAAAAATATCGTATTACTGTAACAATTAAAAATTAAAATCTTTAATGCTATAACTTACTTCTTTTAAGGGTTAAATAATAATTTAAGTTTACCTACTAGTTATATTTTTGTTAATAGCATGGAAAATATATGTTTACATGCTACTGTTTTAACTAATGTGTTAAAAAAGAAAAAATAATTGGGATAGATAAATAAATTAATGAGTACAAAAATCCATTTAAACTGGTTCGTTTAAATCTGAAACGGAAACTACAACATCTGTTGAGAAAATAAAAAGATTGATAATCTCACAATGAAATTTGTACGTTGCTTTTACACTAGAAATTTATTAATTTCACATGTTGAACTAAAACTAAAAGCTTATTTTAAATCTAATTGTAATGATTGTTAACAACGGGAGACAGACAGAGAAAAATAGAGATAATAGAGAAAATAGATGGTAGAGCACTATACTGGAAATATAAAGGCCCGTGGTTCGAGTCCCGGCGCTGGAGTCTATTTTTCTCTGTCTGTGTCACGTTGTTACTAATAATAATAATATTATTTAAATAAAAATTTATCTTTACGAAGTATGAAGAGTAACAAAAACTTAAAAATTAATTTTCTAAAAGCTTATTGTGTTTCAAGTATAGAACTATTGAGCAGTTTTCTAAATAAAGCGAAACAACATCGGAAACTTTTTGTGAAAGAACTGCCAGAAGTGCTGTCCTAAAAGGAATCAAAAGGAAAAAGGTTGATAAACTGTGTAAGGAGTGAACGACTCGAGTATATAGGAGGCGGTCACCCGACTACAAGTAAATTGGGGTGCAGTGAACCTAGAACTAGTCACTGGACTAAGCCGCTAGCATGGAAAAGATTTCATCCGGTAATCCACCGCTTGGAACAGTATTTTTTTCCACCTCCGAACACCATCAGCCAGCGGTTTTCATTCGGTCTTCCCAAAACCCAAAACCGTTCTCCTCCGTGCGGAATAATCGAAAATAACCGTGTTATCCCAATGTCCATATTGACGTTCCCATCTTCAAAACTAGATGTACTATATCTGTATATACATGTGTATATAAACTTTTTTTTTTATTCCCCCCAAGCAAGGCACGATTTCAATAAAACGTATAACACAAAATGTTCCAATTTATATTAGTCCTTGAATAAATAAATGCGGAACATAAAAAAGATTTTTCCCTCTATAAACCACAAATTTCCCTTCGTAGATTGAAGTATTATAAGTCTTAAAATTGTGTACCCTTATCTTGTACAATTTAAGTAAGGAAAGGCCGGGATTTCAAAATTTATACTGAGATATTGGATTTCTTATAATATTTTGTCTGCACGATTATCGATGGTTCAATGTTTAACAACATAAGATAAATAAGTAAATTACAAAATAAATTAATCGTCTGAGATTGATTTTTTGTTTTATTTCTTATTCTTTTACTCATTGAAAAAATGGTCCTCATATTTACTTTTTTATATTTTTTTGGTACCTACTTATATTTTACTTTTTACTGTATCACCATGTGCAGATATAGTAAACCCTATATAAGCTAGACGCTACGAGTTAATTATTTATTCTGCAAATGTATTTAAAATTCATCGTAAAACACAACTCAAATAATTCACGGAGAGGTTTCTTCGCACACTTTAACATTTATTTATTAATTTTACTGTGTGGGACATCGGACATCAGTAAAAGTTTTGTATCAAAACTAAATACTTAATATCACAATAGTATTACAGTATGATACAGTCAAACCCTAATGTATAAATTAGGGAAGGAGAAAGGAGAGAAAATAGTAGGTATATTTGTTTGAAATATATGTGTAATAAATCTATCGTTGATATATTTATATCCCTTTTACTTTTAATCGCTTATAACTTATTACATAAAATATAAATATTCAACTATCCTTATCTCGATTACTATAAAATAATAAAATATTCATACCAAATAGCACTCATGAAGACATCATATTATAGCATACCTAAAAGAAACAAAACAAAACTAATTTTAATAAATGCATACTTTATTACTTGTAGTAGGAGTAACTACATTATTTAATGTACAACAGTTAAACGGCTATATTAGTCTAAAAGATTATCGGGGTGTCCGAGGAGATTAGATTAACTTCAGAATGTTAACTTCAATAGATTCTTTACATACCATATGGACTTTAATACATACAATACACACTCACGCTCGCTTCTAATTTTCCCTTTCTCTTCAGTTCAGTAATCAATTAAACATAAAAGCAATCAATTCCTGATTAGATTTATAAAGAAGAGGGAAATAACTAAAAGAGGTATGAGGTATACTAAAAAAAGAGCGGCCTATTAGAAGACGTAGGATGTTAAAGGCTGCTTCAGTTTAAGTGAGTTAGTGCCACTAATCGAGGGACCCCTAAAGCTGGCCTATTAACAGCCGCTCACTCCCACTCACCGGCCTAACCGACCAGTTTTTTCTTTTTTTTGTTCTGTAGTTATACTAAAAAGAGGGTTCGGAAACCAAACAACAAACACTAGGTTTCATTATACACCACACATATATACAACACATTAACACCAGGAGGGGAAAACACGACTAGCGCCACAAAAATAAACTCATATTATATTTAAACCTGTCGTCAGTTCGTTTATGAAAGGACCATAAATATAAACAAATAATGTATATTTGGCGCGCTGTATTTAGGATCTTGTGTTTTATCATTCATTGTATACAACGTTGTGATAAAAAAAAGGCTTTTCAGTCATGTAAGATTTTTTATAAAAAAAAGATTCTCTGGCAGAGACGAAGGAAGGGTTTCAGTAATTTTAGAGCAAGGAGGTCTGCGGTGTTTTTATTTTTTTATTTCCAGGGATTCCCTTCTAAGTCCTAAGAGTGATTCTTCTTTACGAAATCAAACACACACACACACACACAATATATATAT
>KZ651132.1:197300-215296 GCA_001010745.2 Gerris buenoi
GTTGAAACTTATATGGGACCAACAATGGGCTAAGTATGACCTACCACCCAAATTTCATTAAAATTGGACGTGTAGTTTTTAAGATATGGTGGTTCGCAAATATTTGCGACAGACCGACAGACCGACAGACAGACACGGAACCAAAAATGTTCCCTGATGTCTGAAACGGATTTCTGTCTTGGAATTTTTGAAATCGGAGACCTAAAATTTTTTCGTTCTTCAGAACGATCACATAGCTTCCATTACCTTCGGTAAGCTCGGAAGCAAAATGTGGTATGCACTCAAATAATTTAATACAGATTAAAGTGCATAAATACTTAGAAACTCAGATAATTTCTAAATCGATGATAAATTTAAAAGGATAATAGTGGCAATGATTTAAATATTTCCTTTTCAAAGCAATTTTCCGGTTATTAAAATAACTCTATATGAGACAATAAGACTATTTTCAGCTTATAAAAGCCGGACTAAGATAAACTTGGTATTTTTTTTGCCACCTCAAACACGTTTAGAAACGTTATTTATACCAGATTAACAAGCCGAAGAATTTAAAAGGATCTTAAGTGGAGTTTATCAAAAAAGAAGGTTTAATAGTGAAATTCCTTTAAAGTTTCTTTTTCTCTTATTCTTCTCCTACTTGACCTTTAGAGGGGGGAAAAAAGTATGTATTGTGTATTGTTAATAACAAAGGTGAGGGACGGACATTAGTAATGTAGTGACAAAAGGAGAAAAAAACAGTTAGTGAGAGAAATAACAATAGTTCGTTACTTAGATGTTAACTTGAACAGGACGACACAAAGAAACGTAGTTAGGTTGTGCAACTGCGAGCCTTCCAACTCAGAAGATATCGGGAGCACAAGCTGAATCAGTTACGTACATGGACATTCCAAGCAACAGACAGCCTATTGACAAACATCCCAGAAGCACTTGGCGTGATGAAGTTGTAATCATTTGTTGATCTTATTGCCAAGGCACTGCTTTATATCGTTGATTAAACTCATTCTTTAGATGTCAGAAGGGATTTGCTGTAATCGAGGGGGAATTCTAGTTAAAGAAGGTCTACTCTCACACATTTTAGGGTCACAAATATGTCAACCAGAACATCCACTGATTTGGATGAAAGGTACCCCAATGATGTCATTTTATAGAACTTGTATTACCTTTTCTTTCAACTCATACATATAGGATCAGATATGAAGATACCCTAGACAAAAAAAAATTATGAGAGACGAACAAAAAATTGAAGGTCTAGTTTTGGGTTAAAAGGAATCATTAGATTTTCAATGCTTCCTCAAAGCTTGAATATTAAATTAGATAAATATCATCCATAATCCTCCAATAATAGATTACTGCTCTCTTATAGCATCCCATGTTGCTTATAAATATATTTTTTTACAAATTAATTTATCAGATTGTCAAATCTTGTAGACTTGCCGTACACCACAGACCTTTAAGATCGACCGATCGTTTAATTGGTTGCTTAATTATTATGAAGACTAAATTAAGCAGCTGATGGAAAGCAATTAGCCAATTATATTGGTTAGTGTGCGCAATAACAGCCAATCAAATATCAAATAGTTAGTCTGAGTCTGGTGTGCGAGGATGAACCCAATCAGACTAAACTATCAGCTGATCAAAACTGTAATATGCGGAGAGTCTTAATTAAATAACTATATTGAAGCAATCGGCTGATTACATTGGATAGCCAGTGTACTAACAGCCAATCAAATAGTTTAGTTAGTCTGGTGTGCGCGCGGGTGAACCCAATCAGACAAACCTTTCGGCCGATCAAAGGACAGTAGTGTGCAAGTCGTAATATTATTTATAGTTTTCCTGTAAGTGAAAAAAAAAAAATTCTTTTAACCATTATATTTATAACTAGCTAAAGTAACCGGCGTTGCCGGGGGGTGTTCGGAAACAACAGTGACCTTCCTCTTATTTTGAAGGGTTGAATAGCAAAATTTCATCAAGCTCGGAATAAAACTAGATTTTCATAAAAAAACAAACTGACAGACATTTTTAGTAATAGGATATGTATATTATAGATTTTTTGTAAACAAAAGAAAAACGTCTCCTGGCTCAATTATTTTATTTACGGTCTATTTTCAACTTTAATATATGTACAATGAGCAGTCAGCTGTCACTTTAGTTGCCTCGAATCATTTCATTTGTTGACCTCTAAGCTGTCTATATATTTTTAATTATATAAATATTTTTTCCTTTATAACATTTATACTTTATGATATTAGTATTAAAGAGAATTGATTTATTATAATTAGGACGTGATTCTTTGTTATATACTCTTAATAGACAGATACGTAAGTAATCATTAGTAATGGTTTAGTAAGATGCTAAATGGTGAAGTTCAAGGTAAGGTTAAGTATATTAATTTTAATCTTATAAACAATATAAAAAGTAACATAAACTAAGATAAGTAAGATAAGACTTAAAATCATTATTCATTAACAAATTATTACAATCATAACGCATTAATTTACATTTGTATAAATAAGTAATAAGGTAAATTAGGAAGTCAGAGGAGCTAGCATAGCATGTTATGAATCCATCTTTAATAAGTCACTCAATATACGCCCTAATAGAATCACACGGATGTTTCAAATAAGGTGTCTCGGCTAACGAAACATAAAAATAAATTATTAAAACAAATCCTCATTTGAAAAACACAAATGTATGTGTGCCAAATAACATTAAAATAACACCTTACTTAACTTTTTAAGGACCTGCATAAAAAAATGAACAGTAATAGGATAAATATAGATAATAAACAAGCTCGTTAGAACTGTTTCTCTTCGGATACAAATTGGTAACGATCGGTATCTAGGTGAGCTAGGTGGCGGTTGCAGAGTGGGGTTGAGAGGCGCATGTATATCTATTATGTTTGTGTTGTTACTCAACCTAAAGAAAGAGAGGACAATGAAGTGAATATAGCGTAAAGAGGGCAGGCCTCTAGCCTAACAAGGCTTGCATCGGTCACCTTACGCAACGCTAATACTAATAGCTGTCTCGAATTTACCGCTCTTACACAGCTATATTTTATCCATCAATATGTATATAATATATTGATGCCCATCGTACCAAAATTTAACTTCCTTCAAAAGAATATACCAACCGGTTTTTGTATTGCACTTTACTATATAACTTTTGTTTTAATTACTCGACACTTAAACAACAGATTCTGATTTAATTTATTATTACCATCTTCCTTTTTTGATACTGTTTTATGTACATATATTTAACTTAAGCATTAGTCGTAACTTTAAATGTTTACTGTTATATGCAGTTTCTCCTTTTATATTTATTTAACTAATTACTTCAAACCATTACCTGTGCAAGTGGCAGAAGCATTAACATTCCTAGCAATATAGTCTCCAGGTAGAGTAGAAAAGCGATCGTGAATCCCTCTGAATTGAAATCAAGTCACGTTAGTATATTAAGAATTTAGAAATTGATTAGTGGCGTTAAACAAATCCACTTATCACTAAAGTAATACTTTAAGTAAATATCACATAAATAGAATTTGATTATATTCAAGAATTAACAATGATTTTTACGATGATCATGATCAATCAATGAAAGTAAGGTGTAAAATTGATTCCAAATATTATATTAAAATATAATATGTATAAAACAATAACTCTTTAAAGATTGATATACCTACAACTTGAGAAGCGGTTGCCAAAGATAATGTTATAATGTTATACCATGCTATTGCACTAAGCTATGTTCACCTTCCGGTGGTATAATGTAATAGCAAACATGTGTAATTTCTGAATAAATCTTTAATAAATTGTTCAAACCCATAAGGATCCCACAAATGAGTTAAATACTTTTAATCTATTAAGCCGTGCCCAGACTGCCGAACCGAACAAAGCAACCGAGCCGAGCATTGGTCTCTGCGCATGCTCAGTATAAAGTGCGCACCATGCTCGGCTCGTTTCCACTGTTCGGTTCGGCAATCTGGACACAGCTTTATAATAAAACTACTTTTACAACTTGACAGTTATTTTGTCGAATGACATATAAACCTTTATGCAAATTTTTCTAATTAAAAGAGATACTTTATTCAAGTCTTCTTCAGTACCTACTTGACAAAGGATCCGTATTAAAGATTAAATAAACTCAAACTGAGAAACCCACTTTCATTAGCCATTATTTTCCCCTTCAAAAAATTGTATAAACTATAAAAAACACATTACTACTAAAACTGACAACTGACTTTCTAACTTCTTTGGACTAATTTAATTATACCTACATATGACATATTTACAGGTTTATGTAATTACCTTGTTTAGAAAAAAATGATACATAATAGGGTTTAATTAAAACGTATTACCTACGTTATAAAGAATTTATTAAAGACCTCTTTTTTTTAAAAAAAACTTCTACACCAGCTGTGTGACAAGTTAACTTTTTTTATTTTTATTTTTTTTAAAAATACGTGTTTATGTAAGAGTAGAAACAACAAGAGTTTTGAAAATAAATTTATCTTACTGTTTATGTTTTGTAAATATGTAACATTGAAAATATGTAAAAGCTCAGGTAAAAGAAGATAAAGAAATACTGTACTAAACGACTTAACTACCTAACTTCTTCAAATATGAATATTACACGCTTTTAAATGTCAACCATTTCTTAGGCTGTTAGGCTTTCTACATTGTTTCATCTACTCTTTTTTTTCAGTACTCTTTTTCCACACCTAAGAATTATAGTTTAAGAAGGCAGGACAAAAAAAAGCAGTAAATGGTGACTAGGTATAGTAAGGATAAAAAAGGAAGGTAATAATCAGTAGTAATAATGTAGGCGAGTTTGGAGTGGTTAGAAGGAGAGAGAAAGACGCTAACGCTAAGGTATATTAGATGTGAAGTGTGTAGGTAAGGATGAGTAGGTAATGCAAGGAGGTATGTTCTGGCGTCAAGTCACTACTGGAGATGAGCCCTAGGTCACTAACCTTGCCTGCCTAGTGGCCACCTTGCCACCTTGCACAGGCACACTACCCTTAGCCTTCAATACCATACAGACAGCCAACCGACCCTTGCTTTCTTGCATACCGGCCACTTCCACCGCCCTATTGTAAAGTAGTACTAAACTTCATTACAATAGACTTGGCTATTAATTAAGTTAAAATAACCCAAACGATATAATACAACGAATTATACTATTCCATCAAACATTATAAAAGTATCAAATCATTTATTGCACAAACTGGAATGCTAACTGCAGAACTTGAGCAATAGTAATGTGTAATGGCAGAGCACCTGTTTTGTTTAATTTTATAAAGTAACATAAACTTCATTTAAAACCAGAAAATACAATAGGCCAATCATTAAAATAGCTATACATTAAAATAGCAAACTGACGGCTAGTTCTGATTTTATTAATATGTTGTTAGGAGCACTACCAGTAGTCTATATCCAATTTTGCAGCTTCGAATGACCTGTGCTAGCTGCGTAACACACAAAAAACCACGACATTTTTGCACTTTTCGCAGTTTTTTCACTATATCTCCTAAACTATGAGTTTTATGATGAAACATGATATACATTTGATTTTCAAAGAAGGTTAAATTTGCTACAAGTTGAGGCCAGAATCATTTCTGTAGGTTTAATAGTTACCAAGATACAGCCCTCCAAAAATGGGTACTTTTTTCCAAAAAAAAAAGTGAAATTTTAATATTTGGTCAACTTTTGACCCCGAAATCGGGGAAAATACTCATTTTATAAGTTAAGTCATAAGGGGAAATGTTGTAGCAAATGTAATTAGCTTCAATTTCATCACAGAGCTAGCACAGGTCTTTTGAAGCTGCAAAATTGGATATACACTCCTGGTAGTGCTCCTAACATCATATTAAAAAATCATAACTAGCCGTTAGTTTGCGATTTTATCGGGTTTTTTTTAGTGTACTATTTGACTGGTCTACAATAATTTGTAAGAAATACATTGCAGACTTACAATTATGTATTTCATAACATAAATTAAATACTGCAAAAAAGTTAACAAAAATTATTTTTTTTAAAAAAATGCAAATTTAGTGAGTAAAGTATAGTTATATGTTAATAAAATAAGAACTTAATATCGTTTTATAATGTTTATAAAGATTTAAGGGCAGGGATTTTCGTTCGCCCCATTTTGCCTAGATGTGGACAAGGCTAAACGAATTGATGCGCATGCCACAAACCGATCCGAGTGTTGTCGGCACATCAAAGTGACCCCGTGCTCGGTTCAAACTCAGTGTAGACAGGCTTAATAACTCGGGTCGGGCCGAACATTATGAGCCGACTCCCCCTCTCCTTTCTGACATATTTATTTATATTTAGGAATATTTCTTATTGTTATTGTTTAACTGTTTAGTACCTTTGTTCAACTGTTTATTACCTAACTGAACTGAGGTCCGAAAACGGAGGCTTTTTGCTCATGCGGCGAATGGTCGTGAGCCTCCCGTTATGCCAAATGGAAAAGCGTGCTCGCATTCGGGCGAATGTTCAAGAGTATCTTCGCCTTAAGAGGTCGTAACCGGTACCTATATCTGTTATTTTTATATCGACTTAAAAAAGCTTGCTTATAAAGTTAAATTTAGTATATATGTATTTAAATAATAAACTGTTTGTGGAGTTAGAACTAAGCAAAAGTCGGCCAAGCGTTATTTAAACTATATTTAGAAGTGATATAAGAAATAAGAGGTCGTAACCAGCACCTATATTTGTCATTTTTGTATTGATATAAAAAGCTTGCTTTTAGATTTAAATTTAGTATTGTTTTTACAATTATTATTATTATTTATGGTGATGGTAGATAAAACTAGGAGAAGTCGGTCAAGCGTATAGTTACAAAGAATAAATACTATTGCTTAAGTTCATTTAAATTTATTTACTTTTACTAGTGAGTTGTAGTGTTAAGAAAAACGGGTCATTACTGATTAAATTTTTACTTGCATGCACGCATGGACAAATCCAGTGAACAGGAAAATGTATTAGGGTGCGAACTACTTAACTACCCTTCATTATAATATACATAATAAAACAAGCAATTAACAACGAATAACTTTCCATTTATTAGTTATATTATGCAACGTATTAACAATATAAAGAAAAGAATTCTCAGCAAGAAAGAGGAAACTAAATAACGCGGAGGAAGTAAAGAATCAAAAATGTTAAAGGGAACAATAAAAAACAGATTGGCGATTTTGCATTCAAGTTTTATTATATCAATCGATTTCTAATTTGGTTTTATGTATTTAGATTAAATAACAAAGGTATAGAAATAAGCTCATGATATAAAATATTAATAACGTAAAGGTGAAGATACACTTTCACTTTTAAATCAGAAATTCCATTTTGACATTCTCTATAATCTGCATTGTCTCTAAAATTTTCAAGTAAATAGAAGATTTATTAAATTAAACAACAACTAAATTATAATTAATTGTTACTGCTTACGATAGATGTAATAATGTGCTAAATTATGATAACTTTTGTTCTGTTTCAGTTTCAAAGTATGTATAATTATACGAGTCAAGTCAGCGTTCCTGTTTTAAGAATAAAATCATTTCAGGTATAAAATAATAATAACGTTAAATTGTTATAACGATAATGAATTTGAAGAATTTACGAGCTATAAAACAATAACAGTTTCAAATATAAATATAAATAGCGAGAGAGTCGATAAACAATAAAAATAAAACATATTTATTCTAATAGTCGTATCGAAAAGTTATTATGTATTAAGCCGACAGTGCGTAACTGAAATAAACTTTATACAGAATATAATATAATACAGAACACAATATAATTTATTCTGATATAAAACAGTGTCAGCAGTTCAGAAACAACACTCGTAAGAATATTTTAAAATTACTTATTATATTTTAAGCTACATACGTACATATTACAAACGAAAAATACTAATATCTTATATCTATATATTTTTTAATAATAATCTGTTATATAATCGAGTAGTGTCCCAACGGCAATGGCGACGACTTACCTCTAAATGATTTATAACGTTAAAAATTGACGCGCCATAAGCTGATATTGAACCAGTGACCTCCTGTGCGCCAGACGAAAACGCTACCTTGACGCCATTCCATTTAATGACACTCTATGCATAAAACTTATTATTTAAACAGTAAATATCTATTTAAATATGTATTTTAATTATAACTTTTTATTCCATATTTATTTTAACCATATTTATTCTGCCCGTTGCCACGGGCATAACGGCTAGTAAATATATAATTAAGTAGATAGATATACCTATAAAATGAGTTAAAGAATTAATAACACCGCTTTTAAAAAATCATACTAGAGTATATTCCCAGTTTATTGGTTTAATTACGAGTATTATATTTTATATTCTTCTGAAATTATAAAAATGAATTAAATAATTAATAACACCGCTTTTAAAAAAATCATACTAGAGTATATTTCTAGTTTATTGGTTTAATTATTATATTCATCTTAAATTATAAAAATTAATTAAATAAATAACACCGCTTTTAAAAAATCATACTAGAGTATATTTCTAGTTTATTGGTTTAATTATTATATTCTTCTTAAATTATAAACCGTTTATTGGGTACTTCACTTATTTAATTGTTTCTTTCTTACTTCTTGTTAATTGACCTTTTTCGTTAACCTTTTTTAGTTGTTTAATTTCTTATATCTAATTACTTGATTTCAGTACTGAAAATACTACTATTATTATTTTTTTATGGTTCTTTCAACAATCAATAAATAGAAAAGATTAAATAAAATAACATTTATACTTTAGTTGCGCTAATGGAGAACGGAGAACGTAATCAAAGAAATAAAGAGCGCCTTTTAAAAAGTAAAATAAATATAGAAATATAAAAAGTCGTTTATCGATAACATTGGATTTATATTTTCCTCTGATCAAATCATACTTAACGAGTCTTCCTAGTGTAGCTTTTATACTGATTATCTTTCATAGATTAAAAAGCGCCTAAGGCAATAAACAAATTTTTGTGAGGAACATTTTTATTTTTATTTTTAAAGATGGGGATTTTCTGATAAAAGTTTTATCCAACCTTTCACTTTCTATAATGCTGTATTGTTCAATAATAGACCAATTTGCTACATTAAAGAAACTCTTCAATTCTTTCGGAAAGCGGTCATCCGAAAAAGCGAAGGAATGGTGGTTCGATTCCTAGCTGCCGAGTGATTTTTTACGCCCATCTTTAATCTAGGCTAGTGCCTATTTAATAGGAATTTCAATCTTTTATTAATAATTTCATGATTATAACTATATTAATACATCATTAGCTAACCTTACTTCTTAAAAAGAGCTCTCTTTATTAATTGAAATATAAAAGCTAAATTTTAACACTAAATATTTAACTAATTCGTTAGTTAAAAGCGGTCAATGGCAATAAATCCTCTAATATCCCTGGCAGTTGATCGGGACTAAAACCCAAAGGAAATAAATAAGTAAATGATTTTAAAAAAAGTTTCTAAGTACTATGTAATTTAAACCGTAGTATAGTTTTACGATCTTCCTAAGTGGACACTTGTCCTTTTCAAATAACTCATTTTTATTAGCGTCCGCTTTGTGGTGGTTTAACTACACAAATGTAAACATTTAAGCATATTCTGTCGAGTCAGTCCTAACATTGAAAACTTGGATTGTTGGCTTTAAAAAGAATCAAAGCGATTTCATCCGTCACTAGAATGTAAATATGAAATTAAATAATAAATAAATAAGGATGAAAATTACTCATAATATAAAAATTTCTTTATGTAAACTAATATCGTTTAATTCTATAAAATTCCATATTTCATTGGATAAACAAGGTAATATTTTTTTTTTCGGGTTATGGAAAAATGGAAACCAAAATCTAAAAGCATTATCTTTTCTCCCTTTCTCCGAAATTCAGAAGATAAGAAAAAAAGAGGAGATATAGGTTTTTTGGAAGGGCATATGGAAGAGCAATGTGTGATGTATAAGTACGTATGCTCTTCAACAGCGTTTAAAGTATCATCTGCGGAGAGCTCGGGCAAGAAATCCATCAATCATACCGCATAACTGGAGGCTACATAGAAGACAGGGGAGTCAAGCTAGAGAGAACGAGATAGAAGAGGGGGAATGCAAGATTCAAGCCTTAGTAATGTGAGTGTCCGCTCGTAGCGCCACTATACCCTCTCCGCACCTCCCCTATCTACCAGCGGTAGTTACGAACCATTGATTCGGCGGTCCGACACCGCCAAGGCCTAATATAAGGGGAAGTATTATAATACTTCTTATCCGGCTTTAATAACTTTCGAAAAAACATGGAATGTTTTCGATGTTTAAAACGAAAAAAAAACCTTTAACGCCATCTGATAAAAAGTTAACGACTGTAAAGAATATTAAATCCTGCTTGAAAAATGAAACCATTTTGATTCGACACAACAGAAAAATATATATAATAGCCTTCGGGAAAAACTAATAATTTTTAATTTCTTCATTTAGATTTTTTATTAAAAGCAGAAGCATTTAAAAAAAACAACCATCTCAATATAAATGAGTAAAATATCTATTGCTTTAATAATTACTTAATTTACAAAGTAAATTTTTCTCATGAATAAAAAATGTACAAATTATTATGGTGTAAAAAGCAACAAAAAATACTGAACGTTAGCAGATTTAGTTATACAGAACATAAAAGAAATCATCCATCTTTTTATACATTTGTAAACATTACTGCTTATAACTACTTATTTATCTATATTACTTAAAAAATAGTATATTATGTTTATAGGCTGTGAAGTGAGTTTTTTCTTTACCGCGGCAATTACATACTGCTAAGGTAAAGATATAACACTTCACAGTCGTGTAGCATATGCTATTTTTTCCGAGGTACCAGACAATGAAAAACATTAAATATTAATCAATAATCAATATAATAAAATAAATACTTAAGATTTAAAAAAAGAAACCTTAAAAAGAGGTTACACTTACACTATAAGAAAAGATAAATAAAACCCATTGACATCTAGCGGATTTTAATCGTACTAAGAAGCATTTCTACAAAGATTGCAGCTGTAATAAACTTCTCTTACAAGACAATTTATTTTCTTTACAACTACGAGTAATGAAAAGATTTTTTAAGTCCACGCAATGAAAAAATAGATTTTAACTATGTTTTTTAGGCTCTAAAGTTACTATTTCACAGCCTACCACGGAAAAACTATATTTTCTTATAAATTTATGATCTTAATAAGTTTAACAGTCTCATTATATGTTTAAGACTAAATGAAATTGGATCATTGATATCCACTGCAACTTCATTACCAGTATCAACATAATTTACATGGAACTTTTGCAAATTGAAAACTTTCTTTCATTAGTGCATTAATAAAATGGACAAATAAATTATACAAGGATATACATTATATACATACACACACACACACACACACACATATATATTTATACATATATGAGGATTTCTCTCGATAGTTAACCTATAAATCTCAACAAATTTCTCTGAACTGGAATCAGGAAAACATTACTCTCATTTTTGAAAAAAAATGTCAAGTATATAATTTTTATTTTTATTAAATTTTAAAGGCCCGTTTACACTTTGATTAGTGCGAGTGCGTGTTTAGTAAAATCACTAAATCCGTTTGGAGACCANCGAGAGGGGAGAGTTAGAAACCTATAAAAGTTAATTGAACAAGTGCAGTATCGGACGGAGATGCCTCGTTCATTAACACCACTGTAAATTCTTACACGCTCGCTTCACTCTTTTTTTTTTAAATCAGAACAATTTAAATTATAATTTAAATGAACACAATATATTGTTTAAAACGTTTCGTTGTCAATTGAGATTAGTAATTTTTTTATCTTCGTTTGTGATGTAATTACGCAATAAGAAAAAAAAAATCAATCTAAACAAGGAAAAAGTAATAAAAGAGTGTACCAGACACTAAAGTTGTTAACGCTTGTTAGAGGTTAGCAGATTTTAGATTTAAAAGTTTATAAAATAAGTTTATTTCAAACTCTGTTCACAATTTAAAGTTATACTTCCACAAGAATACGTGAAAACTTGATATAATATATTCTAATGTCAAAAACCAATGTTTGCAGTGCAATAAAGTCTAATTATATGCAACCATGTACGTTTTTCGCATTGTTTAAAAAGTTTTGGTAAATTCCTGGTAAAAACAAATTATCTTAATCCATACTATTATGAGTATTGAAAAAAGAAAAGCTTAGGATTTTCCAAGAATAATAAATTATATTAGTTAACAAGTTTCGCTGGAATTTAATCCTTGTCGTATTCCACGTAATTTAATTATTTTCTTTTTTAAAAAGAGTTTCCAGTTAAATCTCATTAATTTATGCTTTATTAAAATCAACGACTCTATAGTATCTATGTATAACAATGATTTTGGTTTAACAGTTTAACGCCAGCTCTATAAAATATATTAATTTAGACATTGATTATACAGTAAGGCCTCATTCACACTAGAGATTCCGGAATGCGATTCACGAATCGGCGATTCTCATGATACATTGCGGCTTATGGCTCCATTCAGACTAGGATTCCGGTATGCGATTCGTATGAGATTCTCAAATCGAGAATCCCGTCCCCGTGAGCCGCCTCGATTCTTTTTAGAATTCTTCCAGGAAAAATTCTACAAAGCAGCTCATGATACATTGCGCTATATGGGTCCATTCAGACTAGGCGATTCCGAATCGCATTCTTTTTCTATCCTCTTGCTATTTATTACTTTTTAAATAAAATATTTTAATTATAAATATATAATTATATGCTTATATTATATTTTAGCAATAGTGGCCTGAATAAAAGAAAAAAATGAGTTAATTTTTTGAAAAAAAGGCTTGTTAACTTAACAAAGCTCCTGGAAGTAATATTATTGGAATTGTTTTAATTCATATTAAAGCATGTTCATCTGTATGTCTTAGCTTTCCTAGTCAAATACCACACTGCTAAAACTTCTATCTCGTCCATTTTTAAATTGGAATAAAACAGAAGTTGTAGTGACTATGTCGATGGAGGTCTTTCAAAGGTCGGAACAAGTGGGAGCATTCTAGGAAAATTAGGGGGAAGAAGCCGCCGAGATACTGAATCTTGATACTTTTTTGAATCTCATACGTATCGCATTCGTGAATCGCATTCCGGAATCCCAGTGTGAATGAGCCCTAAGGACAAACATCCTTGCGCGATATCAATATAATTAGATTAAATAGTAATAAATGTTCAAAGGCTTAATTGGCAACTTAACTGGTAAACATTATCACAGAAAGTATTGTTTCAAAACGCAAGATAAAAAATAAAGGTATATTTAATATTTATATATTTTAATCACCTATACTTAATTAAAAAAATATAATTTTCTTTCTCGAAATGCGAAAAAAACGACTATGTAATTTTTTTTATAAAAACTTGATCCGACGGCGGCAAATCAACATACACACGGACAAAAATTGAATATAAGTGGGTCGAAGCTGTTAGTGATGGAACACGCGTGTCCGAAACCAAGCGACATGGGGTCGCATGTCGCATGGGAGTGGGGACAAAATCCTAACTTTCACTAGACCCTCTTGAACATTCACACCTAAACCTAAACTTGTATAAACACCAACACACACTAAGTCATCTTCCTTTCTCCCATCTACTTCCTACCATCCAAATATATTATTAATAAAATATATTAATATATGTTATTATAACTATTATTAATACATAAAGTATAATATTATGTACCTCTAAAAATATTTCTTTTTTCTTTTAACTTCGATGCAGTTAATGTATGAAATGCAGGTTTAAATAAATGTTTTAAGACATTTCGCTGCCTGAAATATAATGAAAAGCTTAAAAGATCAAGGCTAACTGTATAAGCTGCCCTACTATGAAAAGCATTAGGAATATTAATATTACACTTTGAAATGTAAAGAGATCAAATATAAGGCATTCCCGGAGCAGGTAACAACCACCAGGAACTGACAATACGAGAGGGAAATTCAATGGTTATACCAATACCTGGGATTAAAGATTTTCGAATTTTGAAATTAAAGTATGAAAAAAATATAGTTCAGTTTGTAATTTAATAACTTAATACTACGATGCCCACCATTCCAAATAGTAATTCCTCAAATCCAATATTTTTCATCAGAATTTAATTTTTTTAAGGAGTAGGTACTCTTTAACTTAAGTTATTATAAGTGAAGGGTTCAGAAGCTAAAAAAAAAATTAAATTTACAGATATTAAGCCCAAGCATGTTAAAAGTTCACAGTATTCATGTAAAAATAAAGGTATGTATAAAATTTGATTAAAAAAAAAAAATGTTGTTTAGATTTATTTAACAGTTAATGCTATAATAAAATACATAATTAAGAAGTTACAAAAACCAAGAATTCCGATTAAATGTACAATGTACGGAATTTGAACTTTATAACCAGAACTTCAGCCGGCTTTTAATAGAAAGATAAAATCAGTTTTTCAAATCCTAATATAACAATTAAACTTTAAAAAGAGTTTATAAACAATAAAAAAAAAAAAAAAAACAATTTTGGCTCTCTGGGTTCAAAAAAAGAAAAACAATTACCGACTAATTTCTCTATCTGAAAATTTTTCTATCAAAGTTTTTTTTTTGAGGATACCAATATAATTAATCAATAATTAATAATTAGATTAAATAGTAAATATCGTGGCCTCTGTTCGGCTGTTGAGAGCACTTTAAATATATATAAATAAATAAATAAATAAATAAATATATGTTCAAAGGCTTAATTGGTAACTTCTTTGATTTATTACAAACGTATAAAATAATTTTTCCGATACAATTTACACAGTAAACTTTCTTATATTCAAGTAAATAATTACTTGGTTTAGTGTTTTCCATTTGATAGTTGTTTTGAGTTCTTGCGTGGTTGGAATTACTGTAATTAAACAAATTTACCAAAAAAAGTAACTCCTTCCGGGGCGGGAAATCGAACCCGGCCTCTTACATTCTTACCTTTTAATTGTGCTTCTTAAATTTCCTTAAAATTTCGAGGCCAAAATAAAATCTCTCTTATTTCAACAGAATTAAGAACAATGGGCACTTGTGAATTTTCTCAGAATTAATTTAGACCTGAGGTTATATATTTAAACAAGTTTGTTGCAGAAATTAACTCTATCTTGTTTTTTTTCCAATAGAAAACTCCTACGTAGATTTAATATTTTGTTCCTTTAAAATTGGAATTAAGTTAAACCCTCTCAATTTATTTTTTTTTTTTTTCAATTAACTTTTGCTTTTCACAGAATTTTTATTATTTTATTTTTTATTTCTGTTAAATACCTACTTAATTAAAAAGGTCGAAGGTTAAACAATCAAAAATGTTAATTTATCATTAAAAAAGGCAAGTCTTTAAATCTAAAAAGAGCACAATTATCACGAAAAACCGAGGATATACGCAAAAAAAGGAACATACTGTAAATATTCAATAAATAAGTGAATTTATTCGCACAGATCGGTTATGTCTTTTTATACATGAAGTGATAAGAATTGTTTTTTGACAGAGATAAAAGTTGGTAACCTTGATAATCTATAAAACTAGGCATATCGAGGCACCTATCATTGAAGCGAGTGTACAGTGTATTATATAGTAATAAATATGTATTGAATATTTGAAAAATACATGGATAATCATGATGAGTTGATAGTTCAAAGAGTATGATCGTAATCGTAATATAGAGTCTAATAGTGAGGAAGTTACCCTGAATTCTTACTATTCCAATACCTACACGCTTCGGACATCTCCTTTAAATGTTACAAAATGTATCACTTCACAAAACAAAAAATTCAGCTTGTACATATCAAGTTGAAATTTTTCATGCCTGTTTTAATTTTACAAAACGATTTATATAATATAAATAGAATGGATAGAAAAAAGTATGTTCTCTTATTTTTAAAGCAATCTCAAACTAGAATTAAGTGGATGCGAGAAGCCCCTTGAATCTTAATACTCTTACCATAATACACGCAGACATTACTGTTAACTGTCAGAAAGAAATTAGTTAGAAATATAAAACTATAATTATTTTAAAGGATGTTTCCTTTCCCTTTATTACTCATCATGTAATAATTTTCACTTCCTACTGCAATTATTATTAAAGTATATATTATTTCGAGGAGAAAAAAAACAAACTCCCGAAGTTGATTTTCAAAGAGTCAGTAAATCTAGTCGAGTTAGTGGCACATATATTATAAAGGAGATTGCGTGCAGTGGCTACACTGGCTCCAGAACCGTGTAATGGCACTGATTTACGATCTAGATTAAGACCTTGCATACATCTCCCTTGAACCTCTCTATGAATAGCACCTATTCTCACTCGTGTCTAATATACATAGTAACAGCATAAGAGCACGCCGTAACATAAATATATACCTACCTAGACGAGAACGTGTAAATGTGTAAAAGCAATAAAAATGTCAGATACGGCAAAGACATCAAGTCTTTTAACATTTATAAACACTTTAATATCTTCGTTTCCTTTAGTCATTAATTCAACAGAAGCTTTAGATAGTTCAAAGGAGATAAAAATAAAACACTACGGGCCGAACCAACTTAGCTTCTGGGTCAACAAATAAAATATTTACACATAAAAATAAACATCTTTAATATATATATATTATATATATNATATATATATGTGTGTGTGTGTGTGTGTGTGTGTCTTTTTTTTAAGTATACATATAAAGCTGGGGTTTACACGATCTAAGTATACTTGATTCCAGTGACTAATCAAATGCACTTGGTCCAAGTGATAATGGGATTTAAATCATGGCCTACTCGATCTAAGTCCTATATTTCGTCCAAGTGTAACTTTGATACATTATAAAGTAGAGGTTAAGATATAGATTGTATGACATATTTTTTCATTATAAGAACTTTCCAGTTAAATCATTTTAAGCTATAAAACTGTGGGTGATATATTATAACCTTCTTGTAACAAAAGCGCAAACCTCAGAGCTTAAACTTTTTTGTTCAGCTCTTTCTCATTTAATTCGTCAGGTGCGGGTTGGGCGCCATTATTGTTTTCATCGAAGTCTACTTTGATCAAAAAAATAAGTTGAGGCCCGTCCAATACAACTTGAAGTTGACTTGTTGATGTTAAAGTTGACTTTGATACCGTGTTAACACGATCAAAGCTGACAGTCCAAATATAATTTGACCGTGTTAAACCCGGCTTAAAGAAATTTCAGCTTCGGTGAGGTAAAATGCAAAAACATTTGTTTCCTTTTGTTTTCAATTTTTAAGAAATGATAAATCTTCGCGCCTTCTTAAAATAAGATTTGATAGTTAAATTTTGATTAACAAATAGTTAAACAAATTTAAATAACTGTAAGAATAGTTTTATAGGTAAACGACAGGTCAAAGTGAATATACAAAAGAAGAAAAATATAATGTTTAAACATGAAATCATAACGCCTTATACCATTACGTTGTAATCTCCTCCAATTAATTGCGGACAAGTTACTAGTCATTAATAATAAAAATGCTAAATATTGAAGAGCAAACCACTGTCATATTTAAGTATATTGAATTAAATGTATACAATTTAAAACTAGAATTTCTAGTTGATATAGAATTAACTAGCTGCCACGCGCAAGCAATTCAGAAGTCCCTGTTCAAAACTATTACGAGTATTCATTAATACTAATAAAAAAACTTTATACAAAAAAAATAAATAAATAGATACGCGTGTGTAGTATATTCAAATTAAAAAAACATCTAACCCAAGGCTATTTCCTATCAACTCTACGCGATTTTCATAAAATATCTGATCCCGATCTACACTCTATTTAGTCCTCGTATATAGCAAAACGGTACATGTTTTTTTTTTTTTTAAATGTAATAGTATTCTGTATTCTACTCTTCAACTCTACACAATATACAGGCAATTCATAAATTAGTTGCAGTACATAACAAAATATAATTAATTTTATAATTATATTTTTTATTT
>KZ651132.1:215385-228745 GCA_001010745.2 Gerris buenoi
CTACTCACTTTAAAAATATTAATAATTTAACATAAAAAATGCCTATTTTTTAAATTTATTATTCATTTTAATTAAGACTTCTCTTGTTATTTAGTAATTTATTCATTTGAGGCCTGATTATTTAACCTTGATCTTGATAAAGTAAAAAAAAGTTTAATTTTTGTTAAAATAATACATTTTAAAAATAAGGCTTGAAAACTAAGCTTATTAAATGTTAAATGAGGTATAAAAATAATGTTATTTCATAATTATTTATTCATTTTTAAGTATAGGCTAAGTGGTAATTCTTTTATATCTGAGGCTCTTTGGCACTGTGAAAGGAGGCCTCCCCCCCCCTTATGGGAGTAGCACTGTAAATTGTTCAAGATTTTTTTTTATTATTTTTTATATAATAAAACACTTCATGTGGACAAGAAATCTTCTCTTTCCATTAACACCATTCTCCAAAGAATAAACTACTCACTTTAGACTTCAGAGCTATAATTTGACGAGTTATTTTTCAAGTAGATTGATCAAATAAGTCGGACTGGTAAAATAATTTCGCAGGTCCACAGACATTTTTTTAAAAAATCAATTTAAAGCAAAATTTAAAGAGCGCAGACGGTTGAAATTAGTTATTACTTACTTTTATGACAGACCATATTCAAATGTCATGAAAATCAGACGAGTGGATTTAAAGATATAGGTATAAATGAATGTTTGTGTGCATGTGGAAGAGAAACATATGGGACAACAATGGGCTTAATTCTGAACTACCATCCAAATTTCATTAAAATTGGTTGAATAGTTTTTATGATGTTGGTTCGCAAAAATTGAGCTTTGAGCGATAGACATACACGGAACCAAAAATGTTCTGTAAAGTCAAAAATGGATTTCAATCTTTCAGTCCAGAAATCGGAGACATAAAAATGTTAGATCTTCTGAACGATCAAATAGCGTCCGTTACCTTCTGTAAACTCAGACACAAAATAAAGATATAATTATTTTATGTTTTTTTCGTGAGTCTACCTGTTTTCTTTGATTCAAGACCCAAAAAGTATCAATGGATCAATGTTTTGAACAAAACCTGTACAAATTAGTGAATACATGGAATACAAATGCGAGATGCGTTGGTGATTTTTTTTTTTTTTTTTTTTTATCATATTTATTTATAATTTACTACTATACTAGATCTGTCTTTAGTGCCTCCTGCTCCAATGAATTTAGCAAAGGATAAAAACAGTTCGGCTTGGTTCAGATTTATTGGTTGCCGTCGCTACCAAATTGTTGGTGAATTAAATTTAAATATTTAAATAAAATGTTTTCTAACAATAACAACTATTATTTAAAAATAATAAACTTTTGTTAGGCCCCACTTACAGTAGTTAGCCTTACAATTTGTACTTTTTTATTCAGGTGTTTAGATTTGTTTTCGCTCACTATACATACTATATTCTAGTTGTTAAAATGTACACAGATCAATTAAAGGATGTTGTTTTTTTTTGTTTGGGTTGGATGAAGTTGTTGATGGAGGTAAAGGTTGAAGAGTCTAAACAGGTATAATTAGTGAGGTTGTAATATGTACGGGGAAGGCAGCCGGGGCCTTTATAATGTGTCTCTATCGGTTAGGTAGTTTGTTAAGGCAGATGGTACCGTTAGTTCTACTATGGAGCTCTATCACTTCCTGACATAGGCCCAGTGCCAGTGCCTCTATAACGCTCGGCATCTATACCCTCCAAGCCTTGTATTCAACATGCCTTCCCTTCCTATCGCCAATCTTTTAAACATTACTTCCTTTAGCCTCTAGTCACTAGTCAAACAATGAACTCAATTATGGCGTCATCGTCATGGCAACCTGGCCAAAGTTCTAGCTCGTAAGGCTCAACTACTTCTAATTGGTCAGTAAGGCTAATTGGCAGTTCTGTCATAGCTAGTTCAACTTTTGTACGGATTCCTAATAGTTATGAATTATTCTTTGACAAAGATCGTATTGTTTTTTCCCCTATTCATCAATAACAATTATAAAACCCTACAACAAAGTAATTAAATTAACTTATGCCAGCTGAAAAGTAACTATGATTAACAGTGTGTTACATTTGTCTGCAGTTTTAATTGACAACAAATGTTAATGGTTCTTGGTTAAAAGAAATTTTAAAATCTTTCGAGACAAGACGAAGAGATTTAAGTAAAGAATTCCATAAATTACAGCCGGGGAATCTTGTAAAAGAACCCTCTTACTCTCACACACTTTGCCCACCTTACGTTAAAAATAAAACTTAAAGTAAATCGATGAAAGAAAAAAACGAGATGTCGAAATCCAAAACATATGGCAACAGATAAAAATAATAAAATCCGAAAAATGTCTTTATTAAAAATAAATAATTTTATAAAAGCTTAATAGTTTAGGAGATAGCGTGCAAAAAAGTATTTGAAAAACAAGCTAGAATTTTGTGTATAAGTAAATCTTTTGGTGCATTTTAAGGATACGTTATCGGCTATGTTCCTCTGTGGGACATGGCTAGGCAAAAGGCATTTAAAAAAAAAAAAAAAAAAAATGTCCCGCCCTTTTTGATGGACAATGTGATTTTTATAATTCTGATTACGAACTTAGTTATTTGGCCCAATATTGAAGGTAATCGTAGTTTATCACTTAATAGGTTAGTTAGTCAAATATTACTCCAAATCAAAGAGATCACATATTAAGTGA
The DNA here is from genome assembly GCA_001010745.2 of Gerris buenoi. Classification (NCBI taxonomy): domain Eukaryota; kingdom Metazoa; phylum Arthropoda; class Insecta; order Hemiptera; family Gerridae; genus Gerris; species Gerris buenoi. The sequence continues at coordinate 218,072 of KZ651132.1, forward strand.
CAAACTACCATTTAGTTTATTGGCCTACTAACTTTGTACAACAAGAAATTTATTATAATAAAATTTATTAAATTTAAACAAGAATTTTATTTTAATTCGTTACAATCATACTGACATTGATACAAAGAACTATGAACGTGAGACTACGCTTTTAATAAAATGAGATTATATATAAACTAGCATTACATTTTACTTATTTTACCTATACATTGTTTATAAAGAAAAGAAGTTAAAAATAATTGGATTTTTCTTTGTCGAGTTTATTTTTATTTATTGTATTCTATGCTTATTTTTATTTTTATATAATATGTACATTAAATTGCACAAAGGAAGGAAAATGACTTTACAATAATACTATCCTATTAACATTTTCTTTTCTACTTAATACAGGAACCAGATATGTAACATAATTGGTTCTATTTACAAATATTATTAAAAGCAAACATTCTGTTCACAAATTATTAATGAAAATTCGTAGGGATGATCCGATAAACTTTGCAGTATAAAATCGCGGAGTTAAAAGGGATATAGAGGGGGGTGAATTCTGAAGTTTCAGTGATTCCATTTAAGGGATTATTCTCAAAAGAGTTTAATACTAAATTAATTTTACTTTATAGATCCGTAAAAAGGATATTTATAATAGCTAAAACAAATAATATCAAATTAATTTTTAGATAACGTTGCTAAAATGTCTATTAAACAGGGTGAGTGCGCGGGAGTAATGCTGAGTTAAGGTGGATTCACACCCACGATCACGATCACAGTCAGGTTCTGTCACGGTCAGGTCCGGTCATGGTTAAGTCACGGCCAGGTCTCGGCCAAACCAATTACCACTTCCGGTAATATAGAGCATAAAAGAATAGACTTTGTAAATATATGTAATTTGAAATCATTTAAAAAAAAATCTTTATAAACATTACTATGTACTACTGTCATTAGATAAAGGGTCAGACAATTCATAAAAGAACCCTTTGTTTGTGTTTTTGAAATAATTCATTAATTTTCTTATCATCCATTCTGAATAAATAATAAGAAACAATATAAATAACAAGGGTACAAAATTAAAACTCTGCTGCAAGAGAAACATGCTCTCTAGTCTAAATAGGGTGTGAACCGAAAATTGACAGAATTTAGGACTCAGGTCAAGTCTGGATCAACCCTTAGTGGAACGAGACCTGGGTGTGACCGGACCGGGACCGAAAGTGTGAATGCTCCATTTATAAAAACATAGAAAGGGATCATGATCAGGCCTGACCGTGACCGTAGGTGCGAATCACCTTTTAAATATGGGTATAAAATTGGGTCATAGTGCGTTAACCTTCACTTAAACATACTACTAATTAAGATTACGATATGATTAGATATAAAGGCAGATATTTAATTTAAAGAACTGTAAATTACATTATAAAATAGACTTATTTTAGATTTATTTATTTTTCCGAGTACAACTATTTTTTAGAAAAGTCGGACTTTCTATATTATAATATACTTCACATAAGTCTTTTAAAATCAAATAAAAAAAAGAGGAATTTAGGTTTGTTTTTTTTTACATGAGGAATACAAGAAAAGAGGTAGACTTACAAACTTGCTTAAAAGATACCAGAAACAGGAATACAGTATTATGAAGGAGGTATGCAGCTCTACAGCTAGGGGAAATAAGAAGACAAGGGGGGCGGCTTTCTCTCTGCACTAACACAGAGCTGAAGTGACATCCTTCTTACACATAACTACACACCTATAAACTTGCTACACACAGAGGCATTACTGGAGAAAACTTGGAACACTGCCGTCCCAACAACTAACAACCGCAAACTCACACCGAAACATTTCTACCAACTAAACTTAGTCGCTTTCATTTTAACTATTTCATTCACTCCCCCCCCCCAAAAAAAAAGAATATACTGAAATATTTTAATACATATCTCTGTTAAGAAGTAGTATTCTATCAATATTACATAATACTGAGTGAAATAACAAAATAAACTTGTATTTTAATAAACAAAATATCATCATAAAATGGTCATTAAGTTGTTTAAATGCTATGGATAAGTTCTATCGGTGAGTAAATGCTAGGAATAAGTTCTATTATAGGTAAGTTTAAATGCTATGAATAAGTTCTATCGGTAAGTTTAAATGCTATGAATAAGTTCTATCGGTAAGTTTAAATGCTATGAATAAGTTCTATCGGTAAGTTTAAATGCTATGAATAAGTTCTATCGGTAAGTTTAAATGCTATGAATAAGTTCTATCGGTAAGTTTAAATGCTCTGAATAAGTTCTATCGGTACGTTTAAATACTATGAATAAGTTCTATTGGTGAGTTTAAATGCTACGAATAAGTTCTATTGGTAAGTTTAAATGCCATGAATAAGGTCTTTACCTACTATAGGCTAGTTGGTCTCAGTGACAACAACTAACCTATAGTAAGTATTAAATAAGTATAATTTTTACATAAAATATACACATAACAAAAGAAAAATTTGCCCAGAGATGGTTTACATGAATAAAAGGTATTAATTTAGCAAATTTAATGAGTACAGACGGTTGAAATTATGAAACCGTGGGCTACATTCGACACACGATCTAAATTTCTAAAATTTCTAAGATAAGTATGTAGTTTAAATGATATAATCGTTAACAAAAAAAGAAACCAATATGTATACAAAGCTTAAAACTTTTAAAGTGCCATTAATGTACTAATTTTATGACCTACCAACGGAATTTCATTAAAATCTGATTATCAATATCAGTTTTTAAGATATGTTGCTTTAAAATTTTGGACACACAGACAGACACGGGACATAAAAGTCTATTAACGCCGGAAGCTGATTTCTGTCTTGGAATTTCTGAATTCAGGGACAAAACATTTCGTTCTTAAAACTGACCTCAATGCTTCCGCTACTTTCGTTAAGCACGGAAGCAAAATGGATAACTTGATTGTATATTTTTAATAGGGAATAGTATGCATTAACTTTAAAACTTATATTACCCAAAAAATCAATCTAAATAGACGACAGTATGAAATAAATTGAAGCGAAATTATTAAATAAACGACTTGTAAATTTATGTTCAAGGTTATAAGGAAGTATAAAATCAAGTTTACGTAAGTAAAAGATAAAAATATTATTCACCAAAATAACTTTTTAGTTTAACACGAATTCTTCAACTTAAAACATATGATATCCTTGGCCTCAATACACAGGTGTCCTTCTAATTAGAAATTAAAGTAAGCGATTTGGATATTTATTCAGTATGAACATGGAAATTAATTGCTGCCAAGAAATGAAATATAGCTTTACTCAATTTATTTACAAGCTTTTTTTTAAATGCAAAAAAACAATTTATTAAAAAAATAAAAAGAATTTGTTTTCCAAACATGTTTATAAATGAGTACAGAATTTTGAAAAAAACTAACATCTTTCAACAATAAACTGAATTCTTTTATTGTTTTTTAACATTTAAAATCTAAGCTTTTAGAGAAATAATTCAATTTCTTTATAAAAAAAAGTCCCAAATGAATTAGTAAACCTTGAACTCTATAAAAATAAAATAAAATAGAATAAAAATGTACGTCTCTAGAGTCTAGATTGCAAAAGAATTGTATTATGAGAGAATTGTAAAATTGCGAGGGAGATTTCTAGGTCGACCTCTGACTCGCGGGTAAAACAAGTTAATTAATTCGTAGTATCTATCAAACTACTTTTTGATCTCTTCATATATTCTCATGTGTATCTATATTTTAATATTGAAAATAACAAGGAATAACATTCTCGAGGTTTTAAATTTCTCTTACTTCTAAATGATTTATAATTAATTAAGTATATTTCAGTAGCCCATGCCCATACATCCTCTTATTAAAACTAAAGTGACTAATTAAGTTAAAAATAATTTAGTACTAGCTGCTTCGCAACGGAGTATTTTACAGGCAGGTGAATTAATTTTTATGTTATTACTAGGCGTATTAAAATGTTAAAAACTTCGCTTATAACTCTTCTATTTTCTTAAAAACTTCACCTCAAAAACCGTAATTAGGTATCAATGACAAATTTTCCGAAAAATCTCTTATATAGATATATACCACACATCAAATATTTAAAGTTAATGATAATACGGAACTACGGGCCAACCATCGGCTAATTATTACTTTTTTACCTCTTAAACCTAAACATAAAATCTAAATTATGTGTCAAAGTAATAAAATATACAATAATGATTTTATAAACATGTTTTCTTACATTAAAAAAGGCATTAATAAGAATTTTTATTCGCGGATAAATAAATATTAATATTCATAATTTTTAATTAAAACGCTTTTTTTTCTTTTTTTTTAAATAAAAAATTGCATCTCCCTTTTAAATAAAAATATGACAATAGTGTATATAAGATCAAAAAAATAGCTTTTAACATTACGTGTACACGGTTAAGAGTATGCATTACCTACTTTGACTTTTGTACCCCTGTACCTGCACTCTTGAGTATACACATTTCAATTTTAAAATCTTATGTAGACAGTGACCTTCCTTTTTTTTTTTGATGGTCAAGAGTGAAATTTTTCTTATCATATAGCACGATTCATAAGAGAATTTTGATTAAAAATAACATATTGATTAACAGTCTACAAGCGATAAAAAATAAATAATAATATAAGTCAATTAGTAAATAATAGAGAAACAAGTCCGCTATTGAACGCTAATTAAATTGGAACATGAACTACGCCCAAGAAGATAAAAGTGTTCTTAATTTTACATTTAGACAACAATTGTTGTTACAGACTTCAACTTGCAGCTCAGAATGTACAAAAGAAAGAAGTAAAAAGACTGTACGACAGTTTTAAATATGTAATTGAAAAAATTCATTACATAATAACGATACATTTATTTAATAGAAGAACAAAATATACTAAATGAATAATTACATTTAAAATAAAATTAAAATCAGTCGTGATAAAAAAAACCTCATGATTGTTGCTTAAAAATCAATCTCTATTTAAAGAAAAACAGCAAACCTTGTAAATTAAAAGGAAGAGAAAAAAACTGTTGGTAAAAATTAAGATTTGTGTGAAAAAAAGGAAGAAGGTGATTTGAAAGGCTGTGTTAGTGTAGAAGCGAGATACGGTGAAAGAGACTGATAAGGAGGGTAGCGTTATCTACAGGCTTCCATCTCACCACTATCACGCTATTCGATATAAAACTGTGGCGGGTCAGAGAGACCGCGGGCCAGATACAACACTTCACCTACAGGACGTTATCACTAAGTGATATCAAACTCAAACCATCTGTGACAACATCTCACTTTTAACTGATGAATTGAGAACTTCCCAAAGTTATATCAGCGAATAAAAAAATAAAAAACTTCACTCAGATATTGAATCTTTAACTTGCTCAGAAACGTGTCAATTTTTTATCTCGAGTAACACAAGCATGTTTAAAACAATTTAATTTAAATTATTATTAGATAAAAAAAACTAAAATGAGGTTAAAAGTTAAAATGATCTCTGAGATAATACGAAATCTAAAAAAGAATAATAAATTGAATTAATTTTAAATTTATTTATTAGAATATTCTTTAGAAATAATTTTATTTCAGAGAGAAAAACAAATAAAAAAAATACAGCGATAAGCAGCGTTACAATGTTTTTATCCATTACCACTAATGAATAGACAATTAAATCAGTAGTAATTTAAATAGAATAATTATTGTTAGCGTGAGTGAAGAAACCACTGTTGTGTTTTTCTATAATGAAATTACCCGCGTATCTATATTTAGTTCTTTCTAAAGAAGCTGTTGTGTATTTGCGAATGTTTTTTTTGTGGACTGCGCAGTTAATAGAAATAATATTGTCAGGTTTGTTGTTTATTACGATCTACAACAATATATTTGTTTTGGTGGAACGTGTTTTTGTTATTTGTTGTTATAATGGCAACAGTGCAGGGGACATTAAAAGAATAAATTTTGATAAATTATTTTTTTTTTAACTTTAGAAATCAAGCCCTACCTTACTAAGATTAGATGTGAACAAATTTTGAGATTTTAAATAATAACTAACTATAGTTAAAGTGACACTGTCTTTAACTATAGCCAACTTTGTAAAATGTTCCTTTAAATTGTTTTATTGACCCATTAATAGTTAAAATTACGCTTTTTGAACGAAGTACGAAAAGAAACCTTATGTAACGGCTCTGTCTGTCTGTCCGTTGGCATGCAATTCATTAACTATAGCTAGGCTAGGATTATGAAATTCGGCACACGGGTGCAACTACACAATTGTAGAAGTTTTCACACTAATATTTCCAAGATGGCGGGCGACTAAAAAATAGTTTTCAGTCACCAAGACGTGTTATAAATCAATTTAAATGTATTGAAGTGTAGAAGAAGAATATGCAACAATTAAAATTTTACACTTAATCGTATAAAAACCGGCGATTATCTCCTCACGTACTTATGTGAATCGCACCTTTCTTGTTTCAATTACCTATTAATCAAATTGTTAAACATGCAATCATTGCATATTTTACGCTTTTGATACTGTCTTGTTATGTTACTATTAACCTCGTCCGAACTGTAAAATTCCAATGTGAGATGTAACCATGGCCTATGACCTCATCGTTATTATCACAGCTCTGATAAGAAGGCCTAGTTCATACTATAAATTTCGCAGCACTGATACCCATCACGCCTTGTACATTTTTGTTTCGACTATTTGTAATATTATTTATGTGTAAAAATATAGATGTAATGAAATGCATCGTATTTTTTTTTTCATATCTAATATACAGGTATAGTAGTATATTAGTATAGTATATATGTAACAAGTTAAAGCCTTATCTTATATCTAGTATATTTTGTATCATCTACACAATTTTAACTATTAACCTAAAACTATATACTAAAACCAAAAACTATATACTTTTTGGTAAGAATTAATGTAATTTGTTACGTCTGCATAAACGTAATGAAAATTGAAGCAGGTAGTGCTGTTGTGTTATAATATTATTATATGTTGAAAGTGCTCAAATTACGATTCAAGGTCCTGTATTAAGATATTACTGTACAGTACATACAATTAGATTATTTGATGATAACATTAATTTAATTCACTAGTAACTTTATCACATTGAATAAAATTGAAATTTCAAGTTCTTTCGTTGTTTTTAAAAGACTAAAACGAGAATGTTTTTTTTTTAATCCTAAAAAGCTTTTACACAGATGACCACTGAATGGTGAGTATAGGAAATAGTAAAGATTGGAACTATCCAGGTAACTAGACCGAAATTTTCTTTTTCCTTTCTACTGAGTTTTTTCACTCTCTTCTCTAAATACATCCAGCTGTAAATCACCCTGACTCTTCGGTCCCGTCACAAAAACTCCGTCTTCCGTTAAATAAGTAATTGCTTTTTGCCCATTGATCCTAGTAGGGGGAGGTGGCGGCGCAGAGAGCTTCCCTTTCCCTTCAAGCTTCCAAGCTCCCTATTTGAAAAGAGCCCTGCGGGTGGAAGAAGGGCCTCGCTTTCAACTCGATAGCTCTGTTCCCTTCAGACCCGAAGGGCAGAGGACCGATAATCTCTCCCTACACCTTACCCCCCCTTCAACCCTCGATCCCTCCAATAAAATAATAACAGCAGGGGGCCAAACACTAAAAACACTTTAACACTTCACACTTAAATACAGAACAGTGTATCCGATTCCACAAATCTATAGCTATACATTACACAACTCCCGGTCTCGTTTAACCCTTTAAATATTATAATTTTACCCTTTAAACTTCGCCTCTAATTCTAATTACAGTATTCAATTAATACAAAACTATTCGAAATAGCACATGCTTAACACCTAATTACCTTCTAATATTAACTATGATACAAAAAACAAAACAAAAAAGCAAATATTATTTGTATCTATAAAGTTTATTTTTATTCGAACTAAAAATGAAGTAGAACTTACTGAATAACACACAATTATTACACTTAATATACATATTTGAATAAAATATGATAAAGTTTAGTCTATATTGAACATTGATAAGTTAAGTTAAGCACTAAACTGACCAGGCCACTAAATAGAAATACAACAGAAAATTAGAAGAATGGGTAACCATCTATTGTTACTTCAAGTAATCAGTCATGCATGTTTTTCCGTAGAATATTTGTCTTTACTCAATCAGTTTTAGCTTCTTCTTCCAGTTCAAAAGGGAGCTAATTGTGCACTACAATCCAAATGTGACATGACTTCTTCAATTTAACGCTTCAATTAAAATGCAGCAAAGAGGACCAAGTGCTGTAAATACTCCCATGAACTTTTTTCTTTAAAATTTGTATCTCAACACAACAAATTTATACTAAATTAATTAGAAACAGCTCAATTAGTCTCTCAGAAAAAGCGTCTCCCAAATTAACAATATTATACACATAATGAATATCTATAGTCATAGATGACTGTAAATTTTCATCTGATAATAGAAGTAAGGTACTTTATTAATATTATTATTTTTAGAATATTATAAAACTTATTTATAATGTAAATTCACTTTTCGTTTCATAATACTGCTTTATAATGTTATTAAAAAAATATTGAAGGTAGTTTTACTAATTATTAACCATTACTACGCTTGATTTAATATACAACCTGTAATAAATCCCTCTTACATAGGGTAGGGTATTAGTGTTTTCCTGGATTTATTTTTGTCAAGTAAGCATTACAGTGAGTGTAAGATAATTAATTCCTCGAAAGACTGAAAGAAAGTCAAATTCTAAATTTGTTACTTATATATATATATATATTTTTTTTAACACAATTGTAAAGTGAGTAACACAAATTGTAAACCATATTGCAGTGAGCAAAATCACGGTATTACATTGCAGATATATATATACAGCCAAGCAAGAATGGCGGTGTGAGAGCACGCTCGTCTCTGATAATTCCTATATCTTATCTTCTTGAGCNATATATATATAATTAGTATTAAGATTAAGTTATCACTACTACTAATACTTACTAGCTTCTCTGTTAAGTGGTTCTTTCTATTAAGAGCTTAATTAAAGTTAAAATACAGTCATACTCTGCTCTAAACTTTGATTTTATTCCTTAACTATATATTTTTTAATACAGAGAATAAAATATATCGTCGATAGCTAATACATTAGAACAAAGCAGTAGTAAGTAGAATTTATAAAAAGTCCGGCGTAAACAACTTATAGATTGAGAAGTTTCACTAAAATCCTAAATAAAAGAAAGAGTCATAAGAAATATTTATTATTATGATTCACTAATGGCGCCTTAAAGTTTTAAGTTAATTGCTGCTGTCGAGGCTGTCCATACTTTTAATTAAAAAATAAAATAAATTCTAAGATAATGGCTTCGACTACCTAATTAAATTGGTCGAAAAAAAACCACTTTAATAATAATGACTAATTAAACAGCAGTTTTGTATTATACAGGTCATATAGTTTTATTAAATAAACTCATACATTGAATTTATAACAATTCAACTCCTCTATTGTCTTTTTTATAGTTTATTAAAAGTTATTTTAAATAGAATATTAGTTATTGCAGACACCTAACGCAAATTGATTTTAAAAACATAAAAAATATATTATTTTTGTTGTGTTTATTTTTGGAAAGGAAGGGTTTAATGTTGATTTGTTGTAAGGCCCCGGTGTGTATAAGGCAAGTGGTTTATTTAGCCCTTTGGCTTTGTGCTCTGTCTCCTGTATAGGGTTAGAATTGTTTTATTGATGGGCAAGGCAAGGCGGCTTCGCTAGAGCCCTGTGCCCTATGCTAGCGTGCTCCGAAGCCCTTTCTATACCCTCTCTTTTACCCTATATCCCATTACACTATACTACCACACGGCTCTTTACCCAACCACTCACTCATCCCTTGCCTTAATATTCTTTTACCATCATTTCTTTTTATACATTATTATTTTTTTCTCTCACTGCTTCTTCATTCGAGAATAAAAAACTGGAGAGTGTATAATAAAAAATAAAATAATTTCTTTGATATTTTAACTTACTATATTGATTTGGTTTCATTTTGAAACAAAATAATGTTTTAAATCACTTATTTATGAACTTTACCACACTCTATTTAATATATTTAAAGTATTAACGCTCTTGAAATTAGTTATATAATTTGTAATTATAATCAACTCAAATAAGTTAATTTAGAAAATAAAAATAAAAAATAAATATAAGCTTTTATTTGTATTCTTTTCACCAAACCCTTTCATTTGAGACCCATATCATGGCCGTGCCATCTTGGGCAGCCCACCATATTGAATTTAGGATGACGTCACTTGGCTAACCATACAGTGTCATCCAAACTAAATGTGTATGCAAAATTTCATTTCAATCGGTTGAGAATAACTGCCTTACAATTAAGTTGCAAGATTGCATCTTAATTTAATTCATTGCAAGTTAAATAAAAGCTTGTAAAAAAAAGATCCTGTCAATATAATATAATTATAAATTTAAATCAAATTATAATTATTATTAACTACGGGAAACAGACAGAGAAAAACAAGCTCCTGCGCCGGGGTTTGAACCCGGGCCTCTGTATTTCCAGTACAGTGCTCTTACCAGCTAAGCTACGCGGGAGTATGGTTTCCCCTGACGTTATAGATACCTTAACCCGATTTTAAAGCTTTCAATTTTCCACTAAAGTCTAAGTAGTCAACATT
>KZ651132.1:239051-255348 GCA_001010745.2 Gerris buenoi
TTTTTACTACGTTTTTATTAGCTTGCTTTCTTGTTTGTTTGTCAAGTACAAATCTTGCAATCGATTTTAACTAACTTCCCGAGTAGCTAGACATTTGAAACTTTTAGGATAGCTCAGAACACGATGACAATGCATTATTTTAATACTTTTATCCATCTTTCAGCAACATTTAATTCGTTTTCAGCAAATGGGCTGTATGGAAGGTTAGTTCGGAAAAAACCGCAAGTTATTTTATTTGTTTTGGCATGTCCCATATTTACAATCTTCATTTTGACAGGTTTCAAATTTATGATTTATGACAGAAAATATAAAAACGTAGTATATAAAAAGTTCTTTTTATCTAGCAATTATTAAAAGGTAATGTTATATACATATTAAATTAGAATAACGTGATGAAATAGAGTATATATGTATGTATATTATATATAGAAAATGCGTACATAGATAATATTAGAATTTATCCCTAAGATATTTGAAATTGAAGTATTAAATAAAGCCCATCCTATTTCTTTTTACGTTTCATTCCTATTTCAAACTACTTAGCTTATTGCATGATATTCTTATTATTTATTTAAATAGTAATTTTATTATTAATATATTTTATTTACATTCTGCAAAAAAGTGTCAGTAATTGTGGAGTTAGTAGTAGAGTAGAAGCAATACATTTAAAGATAAACATAGAAAAATAGACTGTGGAAAATAACAACCAATAAAATTACCTTCTAACTTTATTTACCACATTTTTGATACCACCTCAACAAAAACATGCGAATCTTGCTCAAATAGGCGCATACACTGTCAATCAAAAAAGCTTTTTAATTATAATAACCTTAAATAACTTACGATTTGCCTTCGTATCGTAAATACGCCCCAAATAATGAGTCTTTTTTATTTATAGATGTATTAATGCTTATCGTTTTAGAAGTATCCACTGCTTTAGGTTTTTCTTTAAAAAAAAAGTATGATATTTAATAAAAACTTATATCGTATCTCAAATAAAATTTGAATTTTTATGAAGTTAAATACATATAGTTATATTCATGGTAAACATATCTTTAATGGCATATTTTCAGTAAATATAAAAAGATTATGCACAAGCCGGGGAAGCAATTATGACAACAACTGTTGTTCTTTTTCCGGGTAAACTAAAAACGGATGTATGCGGTTATAAATAAAGCACCAGAAACTGACCTATTTAAAAGTATAATCATGGGAAAATAAAGCAGCCAAGCTATACTCACGTTACCTTCAAAATCCACAGCGAAATCAAAATTTAAATCCAACTTGGCGTTTTATCAGTGTCACTGTGTTAGGAAAAACGAAATGTTTATTGTGTAGAGTATAATAATAATCCTTTAAGATGGTAATGTTTTTAAAGTAGGTAATGAAGTATTCCACTTGGTAGGGGTAGGGGGTTAGTGTATGTCACTCACAGATTCCTAGTGTTTCACTTCCCGTTCTTTCCTACGTTCTTTGATTTTCTTCTCTTATAAAATAACCAACACACACTTGTAAAAAAAAAAGTCACAGTATCTTTATTTTTATTTTTGCGATCTTTATTTATTTTTATATTAATAAAAATTATATCGCGTCTTTTATTTTTATAATTTTTATTCCTGGTGTAATATTTTTTCCCAGAAAACCTGGTGATATTTGACTTCGGGAGGGTCGGCGCGCGAGTCAAAATGACGTTTCGAGCCCCGTAACTCCGCTGTATTTATCACATGACAAAGAAAAAAAATGATATATAAATGGGAAAGGTTTCGACGGAGACGTAGGATCTAGCCCATTTGAAGGCGTAGTACCGACTGAACCATGTAGAGGGTTGCGTGACGTCACGGAGCCGTCTCCCTCTACCTCCCTCGAGCCTCCCAGTCCATCCCCTCCACATCTAGTCACGGAGCGAGTGAGAACCTCCGGCTTTAGCACGCAGACAAAGTGAGAAACCTCCACCCGAAAACTCCTGCCCTTTTCTCTTCTAATATGGAAATGCAGAGTTTTCCGCAAGCCCAGATCTAACCTTCCACCGACTTCAACCTCCTCCCTTCAAAAACCTCCCTAAGGGCTCTACGAATTTACACCCTGTTAAATAGGAATCAGGCGAGCTTTGTCCTTACTCCCAAACACCCAAACTCCCTCCTTGCTTCACTTTTTTTTAAAAAATAAAAAAAGTTCGGACTTTTAAAAAAAAGCCAAAGAGCCTTCTTCCTTTTTTTCTCTCTTTTACCTACTTAATTAGAAAAAAAACATTGACAGGAAATAAAGGGAGAAGGAAAAACTCGGCAATCTGCCCCCATAATTTAATTTTGAAAAACCTCTCTCTCTTTAAACTTATGATGATTTTTTTCCCCCCAACTATTTATTTAGCAATAGTCATAGTCATTACGGCTTTTTATTAAAAGTATAAAGCTTGGTTAAAATGTTTGCTTTTTTTCAATTTTTATATCTCTATAGATTAATCTTTCTATTACTCTAAATAATTTAACTATTTATAAGTTTAACCAAATAATTTGTAGTTTAATTGAAAAGTTTGAAAATTACCAGATAAATGTGATTAATAAAACAATCCAATATAATTTAAACATCACAGACTTTTAAATGCTGTTTTGAGTAGACAAACCATGGCTTAGGTTTTGACTGGAGTGAAATCTGAACTACCTGTTAAGATTACTGGCATGAAGAATAAATAAAACCGGAAATATAAATGATATATATACTCTTTTCCTACTTCGTTTCATATGTATTTAGTAATGGCTTTGGTTATTTTTATTTTTTACTACGTTTTTATTAGCTTGCTTTCTTGTTTGTTTGTCAAGTACAAATCTTGCAATCGATTTTAACTAACTTCCCGAGTAGCTAGACATTTGAAACTTTTAGGATAGCTCAGAACACGATGACAATGCATTATTTTAATACTTTTATCCATCTTTCAGCAACATTTAATTCGTTTTCAGCAAATGGGCTGTATGGAAGGTTAGTTCGGAAAAAACCGCAAGTTATTTTATTTGTTTTGGCATGTCCCATATTTACAATCTTCATTTTGACAGGTTTCAAATTTATGATTTATGACAGAAAATATAAAAACGTAGTATATAAAAAGTTCTTTTTATCTAGCAATTATTAAAAGGTAATGTTATATACATATTAAATTAGAATAACGTGATGAAATAGAGTATATATGTATGTATATTATATATAGAAAATGCGTACATAGATAATATTAGAATTTATCCCTAAGATATTTGAAATTGAAGTATTAAATAAAGCCCATCCTATTTCTTTTTACGTTTCATTCCTATTTCAAACTACTTAGCTTATTGCATGATATTCTTATTATTTATTTAAATAGTAATTTTATTATTAATATATTTTATTTACATTCTGCAAAAAAGTGTCAGTAATTGTGGAGTTAGTAGTAGAGTAGAAGCAATACATTTAAAGATAAACATAGAAAAATAGACTGTGGAAAATAACAACCAATAAAATTACCTTCTAACTTTATTTACCACATTTTTGATACCACCTCAACAAAAACATGCGAATCTTGCTCAAATAGGCGCATACACTGTCAATCAAAAAAGCTTTTTAATTATAATAACCTTAAATAACTTACGATTTGCCTTCGTATCGTAAATACGCCCCAAATAATGAGTCTTTTTTATTTATAGATGTATTAATGCTTATCGTTTTAGAAGTATCCACTGCTTTAGGTTTTTCTTTAAAAAAAAAGTATGATATTTAATAAAAACTTATATCGTATCTCAAATAAAATTTGAATTTTTATGAAGTTAAATACATATAGTTATATTCATGGTAAACATATCTTTAATGGCATATTTTCAGTAAATATAAAAAGATTATGCACAAGCCGGGGAAGCAATTATGACAACAACTGTTGTTCTTTTTCCGGGTAAACTAAAAACGGATGTATGCGGTTATAAATAAAGCACCAGAAACTGACCTATTTAAAAGTATAATCATGGGAAAATAAAGCAGCCAAGCTATACTCACGTAAAAATGTAATACATATATATATANTTTTCTAAAAAAAAAAAATATCTATCTACATGCACCAATTAAAAAGTAACCCCGTATTGATAACAACAGATAAAAAAAAATAATAATCAAACTAACAAAGTTTATATTAAACGTAACTTAATATCTCTATAATCAATAACGGGATTCTAAAAAAAAAATCGAACTAACATTACTTAAGATAAGAATTAGCGTGATGCAAATTCTAACCTAGCGAAACAACGTATACAGTCACATGATGTGCGTTAGACTAAATTTCCGGTACAAATCTAAAACCGTACGAGTACCTGATAAAAAACAAATCGGCCTTATTATGTAAAAAATAAATTGTTAGGTAATAAAGCGACAAAATAAGGTGGGTACTCTCTACTTTTTTTTTTTTTTTTTATAAGTAGATGCTTATATAAATCTAACTGTCCAATTAGAGATCAAAGCGATGTGGTTGCATGACAAATTTGAAATAAATAATGTATTGTTTTATTTAATATGCACCTTTGTAAACGAGAGTGTGTTAGTATAAAGTAATGTACCGAGGTATCTATAAAATCGATGTAGTTAAGCATGAAAAGAAAATGAAGATATAATTTGATGAAATGTAGATAGAGGAGGGATCTCAACAATTTTCGAGTTCCCAACAATAAAAATACTTTTACAGGATAAAGACAAATTCTTTGAGTGTCGAAAAAGAATATAACTGACAACTGACATTCATAACTTCTTTCTTTTATTTTTTTTCTTTACGTGATTCATATTAAAAGAGGGACGAAGTAGAAAAGAGACCGCCGGAGATACTAAAGGCATGGGTTTCCTGTTCACACAGGTAGGTTTGACGAGACCTGAGGTAAAAAGGATAATGCTTTTTGGACTGTGCGCCGCTCCGTCGAGCTATAAGACCTCTAGCTTCTCAAACTCCTTTTATTCTCTTCACGTCTTTATGTTACCGGGTCCTCTCCATTCGACCTCCTTGCCTTTTACTAATGTACTAAGCGTTACAATAATTTAAAGCTGTTGTAACTGATAACAATGATTAATTGAGAGCTGTATAGTCCACAAGTCCTTATGATGATATAAGCAGTTTAGATATAATATTATAGAGATGATCATATAGATTATAGATAGTATATTGGTTAATTCAGGCGCTTATATATATGTTATGGCTTATATCAGTGTAATATTATGTTTAACAGCTACATTTATACCTTAAATTTTATCAGCAGATATATTTTATGGGTGCAAATATAATATTGTGTATGTATACGTCATAATTAGCTCATTAAAGGTTCCATATTGATTTAAACTAACAACCTTCTCGTCAATTACTTTCTCTTTTGCCATGCGCAACAACTTTAAATACCTTCCTTCTCTTTCTCTAAAACTAAAAGCATACTCATCCGATTTGAAAGAAATTTGGGTGGTTTGTCGAATGGAATGTACGCCACAAGTGGTATTAATTTCAACCGTATGCGCAATTTTAATTTAGCTTAAAATAAGTGGGTTCACTTAATAATCAAAACAGATTCAATCTCATGTGGCCATTAGTTCAATATGGAGAAAGGAGCTATGTGCCATAAAATTTGGTTGACTTTTTTATAAAGCGTATAATAGCTTTCGCATCTAATCTCAATGCTCTCTTCATCTATTGGAGCATGCAAATGTCTTTAGTGTTGTAGCTCACATACGACTTATGATAACTACTCCAAACCGTTTTATAGATTGCATACCACAAAATCTATTAGCCCATAAGATGATGTCATGCAAATAAGTATCTGACTAACATTAAGCTAAAATTTTGCAGATAAGTTAATCTTTTGGCGTATTTTAAGATTATTTGGTCTAGTCCGCTAAGTTCGTCTGCTGGACATAACTTTGGCAATAGGCGTTTGGAAAAATCATAGGGAAGTACAAATATAACAACAATTATAATAGATATAATATAGACTTAAAATAGATAGAATTATAAAATAGGCACATAGCTTCCTCGCATCCAATCATGTACTTTATTGTTATATTAACATTATTGTAATATTACTTTATTGTTATATTGGTTATCGTCTAATAACTATTAATAATTTTAGCGATATTCAACACTTCAAAGCGGTGTCGCTGTTGGTATTACTAAAAAATTGTATTTGAAAAAAATGTTTGTCTCATTGAATAGATGAAGTTTGATTTTTCCCCGGCCTAAAATTTCAATTTTAAATTTGAAGTTCACATTTACATGAGCGTTACGCGTGAACGCTTGGACGGATAACGTTGCCTAACGAACTCGTCCTGAGCATTGGTAAAATGAACACGTATACCAAATTCCATCAAAATCGGTCAAGAATTACTCAAGTTATCGTCGGACGTTTCATAATTCGCGGACACACAGACCGACAGACAGACAGAAACGGGACCAAAAATGTTCCCTGGAGTCTGAAACGGATTTCTGTCTTGGAATTTTTAAAATCGGAGACATAAAAGTTTTTCGTTCTCAAAAGTTAACACAATGCTTCCGTTACCTTCGGTAAGCAAAATTATAATAGATATAATTTAGAACAAATATAAATAGATCTACATCCTCCCAAAAGAAAAAAAATAGTGTAGTGTAGATGTCCCTGGATCGATTAATCGGGGGGTCACAATGATTTTTATCAGAGAAATTTATTTTTTTCTGGCAATTTTCATCGCCCAATCATGATGGTGATAGCATGAATTATTTCAAAATTATAGGACTAGCCGTTGTTGGGTGGTTGGAGGGGAGGGACTTTTTTGGGTGAAATTTTGGTGCTAAAAACGCAATACCGGTGGTAAAAAGCTTAGACTAGTATAGCTAGTAGTCATACCTATATATTTGTAATCGGAAAAAATATAAAAAATATTTGTAAATTGGAAAAAATATAAGTATAAATAGTTGAGCTTTGCACATGCGCATATTAAATATTTAACTTCCTTATATATTTTTGTGCGTTTGGGTCAAAAAGTTACCCCCTCTCTGTGGAGATATTAACCAAAATACGACGTACAGACAGACACGTCAACCTCGGCATAAGGGTTTCGAAGATGCTATACGAAGATCTCTTAACAAACCGGTAGAGAGCGGCCATTTCAAGAGAGCGGTCAATGTGATTTTCATATTCCTGAGTACAAAATTAGGTTAGTTATTCAAACATTAGTGGTTCCAAAATCAAAGTGGTCATGATCATCTATTAAGTAGGACTCTAATATCAATTTGCTATTTGGTTTGCTAACTATTTACTCTATTTAGGTACGTTTTAACTATCATGACCATATAAATAGTGATGATTGATTCAATAATCAAATTTTTGACGTATCTACCAACTTATTAAGTAACGTTAATTAAAACTAAACAACTTATTAAGATTAAAAAAAGAAAAATACGTGTATAGATTTACTAAAAGATTTTATGAAGTCAAGGACATCTTGAATTTCAAGCGTTATACAAGTGATTTAAATGCAGTTATCTCATTTCTATATTTAGTTACGACATATTTGTACTGTTTTATCTTTACTTTTTTCTTTTTTTTGAGTTGAGTTGAGTGCTAAGAAATGAAGCAGATGTTGTTAACAAGGCAAAAAAGATAAGGAAGGTCGAGAGAATTGGAGAGTTTTCCAGATAACAACTAGTCAAGAATAAGACGACAATAATAAAAATCTATATTTTAGCCCTGAGATAACGCTTCTGGACAATTATTTGATTTTTTTTTTCTTTCTTTCTATGAAGAACATTTTAGAACAAGAACTGTTATCAATAAATTCCTTTTGTTTCTTTAAGTATGTACCACATATTTCATCATTAAAGTAAATAGTTGTTGATTATAACAGCTGATATGAAATTCTTTCAATTAAAACATGTTTAAAAGTATGTAATATTGATTTATATAGATATATTTTTCATCATAGTCATGTAGCTATATTTTAAACATTATCAAAAATTTTCCTCTCTCAAAAAAGAGTTGACTTCAAACAAAAATAAAGAAGTAAATTACTTGTATAATTTTCTTTTAATCCACCGTAATTTTTTTTTAAATATACCAGTGACGACAATTCTAATACACCGTAATTTGAAATGACAGGTTTTTTAAAAGACGTCATATGAAATGAGGATTTGTGACGTCATTAGAGTCTATAAAATAAATACAAAAAGCTATTTTTCTGATATATTTTAAACTTATTTATGGTTAGTAACATTGCTTAATTAAAAGTAGTTAATAATAGTGCTTCATTAACAGTAGTTAATAACAGTGCTTAATTAATAGAATTTAATAACAGAGCCTAATGCTTAGTGCTAAATTAACAAAAGATATGATGACGATTGTAAGAAAATTCGACGAAAGTAAGTAGCTCAAATTAGAGACTTCACTACATCTGAGCCACTTTATTTAATCAAATTTAATTGTCTTTCTGCAGTCTCTTCTTTGTAACTGCCGTTTATATATAATACATATTAGCGAATTTCCATTGGAAAAAATCCATAGGTGGCTAATGGAGCCACCCTCATGGCGGGAGTTGGACACGGGAATGTGGCCAAAATACGTTTCAAAGGCCCCTGATCACGAAAAAATAGGTCTTATAAAACTTTATATATATATGTATTTCTAGCGGATTTCTTGTAAGCACGATAGCGCTCGAACGAATTGACGTATCAAAATGAAAATTGCACCGAAAAATCAAGCTCGTTGAGACGATGATCCCTATTGAAAATGGGATATTTATGACGTCATTAACCCCTTCTGATGAGTCAGCAAAGATTGAAAAAAATACAAAAAATCAAATGAGGTATCGTTTCTTAGGTTTTTTGGGTTCCTCAATCCAAAAAATAAGTTACCATAGCGATTCGAATAGATTTACAAAAATAAAAAAAAATCCTACTGCGGGTTTCCGCAAGCCGAGCGAATTTCCATTGGAAGTTTGTTGTTCAATGTTGTGCAGTTTAAACTTCTTTTAAACTACTACGATTATACAAATACTACAAATTTCCAATGGAAATTCGCTTGGCTTGCGGAAACCCGCGGTAGGATTTATTTTTAATGGTAAATAAGATATTAAATAGATATTCACGAATAAAAATTTATTATACTGGAATCCTGGTTGCTTTATGTTTTAGCAGAATAGTAATGTACACTTAAGAAAACTATTATGGAGGACCATAATAGTTCAGTTATATTTTTTTATTTTTTACATTAATTTAAGTCTCAATACAGCAAAATGTAAAGAGATCTGACGCTTTAAATTCATCTGGAGCTATATGCAGACTAATTTTAACAATCCATCCAAATTTCACTACAATCAGACGAGCACTTTTAAAGATATAGGTGTAAATAAATGTATGTTTGTGCGCATGTGGAAGAGAAACAAATGGGCGCAGAAGGTTGAAACTTATACTATACTTAAACTTAACAATGGGCTAATTATGACCTAATATCCAAATTTCATTAATATGGGAGGAGTATTTTTTGGATATGTCGGTCCGCAATAATTCAGCGCCTGACAGACCGACAGACTCGCAACAATGTTCACTGATGTCTGGAACGGATTTCTGTCTTGGAATTTTTGAAGTAGGAGACATGAAAAATGTTTCGCTCTTCAGAATGATTTCATAGCTTCTGTTACCTCCGGTAAGCTCGAAAACAATACATTTGGTAACAAACATTATGCTCATGCGGAAGAGAAAGGGTTTTGGGCAGAAGGATGAAATTAATATGGGACCAACA
Organism: Gerris buenoi; assembly: GCA_001010745.2. Lineage (NCBI taxonomy): Eukaryota > Metazoa > Arthropoda > Insecta > Hemiptera > Gerridae > Gerris > Gerris buenoi. The sequence continues at coordinate 248,801 of KZ651132.1, forward strand.
ATGGATTAATTATGATCTACCATTCACAAATCATCAAAATCGGACTATAAGTTTAATAAATGATGGTTCGCAAAAATGTTAATTATCAGATCAGGCAGACCCGAGTGCCAAAACATTATCTGATATCTAAAATAGATTTCTGTCAAAATAAAAGATTCATTTTGTGCAGTGATGTCTTGGTCTTGAAAGTTGTGCTTAATAAAAGTATATTTAAAAAAATTATAATATAGTATAGGCAATTCAGATGTAAAGGGTTTATGTGTAAAATAGAGTTTTCAAAACTAATTTTTACTTTAGGACACTGCGTGTTTTTAAATAATTTAAAACATATTTAGCGATCTTTACCTTATTCATTATCCCTATTTATAGTCAGTCATTAGTTTAAGTTTTGTTTGGACGATTCAACGAATAGGACCTTTCCTTATCCAACCTGTGACTTATTTGTAGGTCTAGCAAAACCAAAATCAAAGAATACGAAATATAAAAAAAATTAAAATCCTACCTATTGCATAAAATTTAGTATTGTAACAATTTAATATTTTGATTTATGATCAATATAAAATTTGAATTAAAAAAAAAAGTTAAAAAATTATTAAGAAATATGAAAAAAAAATCATGTATAACATAAAAAGTAAATGAAATAAGTTTATGTAGAGAAAAGAAGTTGTGTGTTATGTTGTACGTGATATGATGTGTGTGTCAAGAATGTAAAGAATACAGCATAAGGTAAAGCTGGAAGGAAAGGTCTGGTAGAGAACTAGCTGCCTCTGACTGTCGTGTGGAAACTGGGAACAAAGGAAATGATTATTTTGATGAGGGTTCAACTGGCAACAGGAGTCGCATATAATACACATGTACTACCTTCTCCCAGATAACGACATACTTTTCCGCAACCATCACAGCTCAAGTTTATTGATATAGAACATCCGAAGACTTCTATATAATTCCCAACCTTATTCCTTATTCACTTATTAACTACTAAAAAACTGTGGTTAACTTTTCTTTGTACTAGTGTAATTCAACATGTCTAATTATTCAATAATTGTTTCAGAAAAAAAAATGGAGAGATAATTTTTCTTCTTCAATCAATGGCAGAGGATCAATTCGGCAAACCATTTGGTAAGTCGAAATCAAAAGTTAATTACTTGCATGTTCTTTAAAATAGCATCAATACAGTGGTGATTATTCAGTAAAGCATAAAACGTGTAAAGACAATTTATGTAAACACTTACCTTGATTTTACATGAAATTGTTTATAAAATAAAGGTCCCTTTTATTAAGAGGAAGGGAGGGAAAGGAAGAAGTATTGATAAATACTTGGTCTACTCAATTTGCCCTTTAATTAGCACTCCATTATGAGCCCAAAACTAAAGATTCAAATTTTCAATCAGTACAAAGCTGTAGGCATATTCTATTTAGTATATTGTTTTCATGTAATAAATAAATATAATATTGTATAAAGCTAATCTCTTAGATTTCATTAAAACGTTTATTTGTCACTAGTGATGCAACGCTAATAAAGAACTCTCAAAGGAAAATTTGCATTTCGCTCTTATATAGGAGTATATGCTATATTTTAGTGCGTTATCCTCCGCGGTTGGTTTCATAATGGAGTTGTGAACTGAGCTTAAGAACAACATCATTAAAAAAACATGCTCTATTCTAAAGATGCCTCTAGCATAAGAGGCGAAACGTCGGAAACACCGTCTTCTATGATGCGGTCACCACCGGAAGACCTAGAACTCAATATGCTATATTTGTTTTCAATATTGGCACCAGAAAAATATTTTGCTGGGAAAAACTTACATTGTCTTATTCTATCTGAGCAGGTCTTTAAAATGGTGCGTGACATGCTACATAACAATTAACTTTTTTTTTGCAAACCACCATTTCGGCCATTTTTGTTTTCAAAATGCCGTCAAAGAATGAAACTTTGTTAGTAATAGTAACGTATTATTTATCTACGATTGATACGTAATATAAACATTGTATCTCTGTTTAGATTCGTAGAAAGTGATTCTTTTCACACCTGTATTAATTGCGCATGCGTGTCTCATATTTTTGAAGAATTCCTCTTTTTTCCACTCTAGTAACGAAAAGAAGAAGAATTCTTCAACTTTACACACGATTAGCGAGTTTGTTTACATTTAACATAACTAATTTGATGTTTATTTAATAAAAGTAACTGCTTGTATCGAGTTTTTTGTGAAAATCAATGAGTGATTTAAGTGATTATGACGAATATGAGGAGAATAATACGCCTTCCGAAATAATTAATTCGGCACAAAATACAACTAACGAATTGATGTCATCTTTATCAAAAGAGAAATACGAGTTTACATACGGGAAGTTAATTATTTTTTTCTGCATTTATTATTAAAATCTAACAATCGCAGATAAAGTACGGTACGCAACTCGTGCGAAAACGGCATTTTGCATTGCTCGTGTGGTTTTACTACCCTCGCTGTCGCTCGGGTGCAAACTCCACACTCGCATGCAAAATGCTACTTTCCACACTCGACGCGTAATGTGCTATTTCCTCTTCAAGACCTTAAACACGATGTCTACGACTAACTTTTTCTTTAGTCACCAAATACCTTAATTTGTACCGAATTTCGTTCAAATCGATCAATTTTTACGCGAGTTAACGTTAAACAAACAAACACACAAACTTGTCAAAGCCCAAGTCTCTGAAATAAATAAAGAACTATGGTCTTTCAATTATTATATGGTATATGACATTTTAATTATTAACCTATAAATAAAAATAAGAATATTTCGTACATTTATATATAACCAAAGCCATTTAAAGAGTGTAATGTAGTTTCAAGATTAAAATTTAAAAGAGAGGAATAAAGCGCTATCTACCTGTTTCTTTGTTAGGTTGCTAATGACACTTCAAGCAATATATGTACTTGAAATGGGAGCAAGTGTCAGAACGCTTGTAGATTTATCTGGCTGCCCGACGACATGTTAGCCAAACTAAATAAATACACAAGAGAAAGAAAACTAATCCAATTAACATAATCCAAGAGTATGACATTATCCATTCAACTAAATAACATGTTTTCACATCTTTACATTTTTTTTTACGTTCCAATAATATTTTCCATTATACGTGTTGTAAATGAGATATACTTTACAATGCTTTTACCTTCAAAATAACGTAAATGAAGCCATCATTGCGTATTGTATGTCTGCATTTAGTGGGTTTGTAAGATTTAGAATACTTATAGCAAGTTTTAACTAATAAATTGATCAAATTTAGTATTAAATATTGGATAATTTATTTGTGGATCGTTTAAAGGTGATTATAATTAGCAATTAGCTACTTTGAAACTAAGACTATTCACCCAATACGATCATCATACTTTAAGTCTATTTTTGTGTATAAAATGTTACATATTATCTGGAATCTGGAAAATATAAAAGATATAACCATCATCATCTGATCATATAAGTCACACTGAAACTACCACATTAGATTACTAAATGTTAGTTTTAGACTACTGTGGTAGTTTTAGAGTGTATTTTTACTTTCTCATGTAAAGAGAAAGTATTGTGATGGAGCGAAAATTTGATTTTGAGATTTTGATGGATTTACACGTTTTGAGGTCCCCTGAGTCCAAAAAAGTGGTTTTTAAAAAATGTCTGTCCGTCGTCTGTCTGTCGTCTGTTGTCTGTCTGTCGTCTGTGCAGACGCCTGGAGCCTAAACTACTGGGCCGATTTTGACGAAATTTGGCATACACGTTCAGAAAAATCATACCCCGAGGCGAAATCGAGAAATGAATTTTAACTCCAAATTTGAGGGCGCTACCCCCCAAAAACTCTGAAAAAACACCAAAAAAAATTATTTCTCGAAAACGGTTCCGACGATTTTGATTAAAAAATTCTAAAATGTAGTCAATTTAAATACGAATCTAATGATATAAGCCGTTTTCCCGGGAAAAATCTAGTTCCTGAGATAATAGCTTAAAACGCGGATGGAGAGAGCCCGGGTTCGATTCCCCGCCCGGGAGAAGTTATTTTTATGATATTTTTGATGAAATTTCCAATAGTAATTAAATGTACATATATGAGAAAGTTTGTCTGAGTTGTCTCGGATCGATTTTTTTGTATGCAATAAGCTAAGCTAAGCTTCTCCCGGGTTCGATCCCCCACCCGGGAGAAGTTATTTTTATGATAATTTTTGATGAAATAATAATTAAATGAATATACGAAAACTAAATACGAGAAAGTTTGTCTGAGTTGTCTCGGATCGATTTTTTTGTATGCAATAAGCTAAGCTAAGCTTCTCCCGGGTTCGATTCCCCACCCGGGAGAAGTTATTTTTATGATAATTTTTGATGAAATAATAATTAAATGAATATACGAAAACTAAATACGAGAAAGTTTGTCTGAGTTGTCTCGGATCGATTTTTTTGTATGCAATAAGCTAAGCTAAGCTTCTCCCGGGTTCGATTCCCCACCCGGGAGAAGTTATTTTTATGATAATTTTTGATGAAATAATAATTAAATGAATATACGAAAACTAAATACGAGAAAGTTTGTCTGAGTTGTCTCGGATCGATGTTTTTGTATGCAATAAGCTAAATCATTTTGGACTTTCAGTATTATTTTTATTATAAGCAATTTTATTTCATTTTAAGCACTTCTTAAACTATAGTTTTCTAACCATTCAAAAAAGAGTGGTGAAGCAGTATTTAATACTAATAAACACAGTGTCTTTATATTTATATAATAAAATACTAGAATCAAACTGGTTCTTTAACTATGTTATCGAGAGTAAATAAGTCATAAAATCATTTTTCTGTAATTAAAAAAAAACCCAATTAAACAAAAAACAGACTTAGCAGTAAAAAGTAATCATACTTATTCATACTTTTGAATGTATAAAAAAAAAGAAGTTGAAACATTGAGTTGTATAATGGGTGGCGAGGAGAAATAAGTATTAAACTCTCTACTTGAAACTTGAAAGCCTTTAGTGACTTAGAATCGATTGAACAGAAAGCAATAAGAAGAGCTTTGAAGCCAAACTTGAACATGTAAACCTGCCTCTCAAACCTTTCGCTTTAAATAATACCGACGAAAAAACTTCTAAACTAATTCCACTACTTATCTCCTACAAATAAGGTTTTGTTTTGTAAACAAATTAAATAAACTATATTAGACAAGTTTATCTATTCTTGCTTATAAGCTTATTGAAGGTAACGGAAGCTATGTGATCGTTTTAAGAACGCAATTTTTTACGACTCCGATTTTAAAAATTTGAAGACAGAAATCCATTTCAGACATTAGGTCTCCCGGGTTCGATTCCCCACCCGGGAGAAGTTATTTTTATGATAATTTTTGATGAAATAATAATTAAATGAATATACGAAAACTAAATACGAGAAAGTTTGTCTGAGTTGTCTCGGATCGATGTTTTTGTATGCAATAAGCTAAATCATTTTGGACTTTCAGTATTATTTTTATTATAAGCAATTTTATTTCATTTTAAGCACTTCTTAAACTATAGTTTTCTAACCATTCAAAAAAGAGTGGTGAAGCAGTATTTAATACTAATAAACACAGTGTCTTTATATTTATATAATAAAATACTAGAATCAAACTGGTTCTTTAACTATGTTATCGAGAGTAAATAAGTCATAAAATCATTTTTCTGTAATTAAAAAAAAAAAACCAATTAAACAAAAAACAGACTTAGCAGTAAAAAGTAATCATACTTATTCATACTTTTGAATGTATAAAAAAAAGAAGTTGAAACATTGAGTTGTATAATGGGTGGCGAGGAGAAATAAGTATTAAACTCTCTACTTGAAACTTGAAAGCCTTTAGTGACTTAGAATCGATTGAACAGAAAGCAATAAGAAGAGCTTTGAAGCCAAACTTGAACATGTAAACCTGCCTCTCAAACCTTTCGCTTTAAATAATACCGACGAAAAAACTTCTAAACTAATTCCACTACTTATCTCCTACAAATAAGGTTTTGTTTTGTAAACAAATTAAATAAACTATATTAGACAAGTTTATCTATTCTTGCTTATAAGCTTATTGAAGGTAACGGAAGCTATGTGATCGTTTTAAGAACGCAATTTTTTACGACTCCGATTTTAAAAATTTGAAGACAGAAATCCATTTCAGACATTAGGTAACATTAGTGGTTCCGTGCCTGTCAACGTCCACACCAACATATCTTAAAAACTACCTATCCGGTTTTAATTAAATGTTAGGTCGTAATTAGTCCATTGTTGGTCCCGTATAATGAAAGTTTTTCTGTGTCGATTGTTTCTCTTCCACTCTCGCACAAACTTACATTTATTTAGACCTATGTCTTCAAAAGTACTCGTCCGAATTTTAAGAAATGATGATTTGTCGAAAGTTGCCCGCATATATGCGGGCAACTTTATGTTACTTATATTTAAAAGTTTAAAGTAATCTAGGGATATATATATCCCTAGATTACTTTAAACTTTTAAATATAAACTCAATTAATACTTTTAAGCTTCGTCCAGACTGCCGAACCGAGCAGAGGAAACGAGCCGAG
>KZ651132.1:289751-306408 GCA_001010745.2 Gerris buenoi
AGAGTTATGCGTGACAGACAGACCCCCCCCAAAAAAAATTATATTCTTATTTTAAACATTTTGATCTCTTTTTTTCAGGGTAATTTACACTACAATGATATGCATACCCCCGCTGTTAACTATGTAACTATGGGTGATAAATTTCTTTATATTTCTAATTTCTAATCTAGTTGGGGAGGGGAGAATGGAGGAGGGGCAGAAAGAAGTGTACTTACAAATAAAACCGCTGGTTAGGACTATGACCAAATTAAATAAAAGAAAAATAATAGGACCCAAGGAGCTATATTGTGCTGTAATAATATGGAGATGTCCTTCTTTAGATTGTTACTCCCTCTATTTTCTTTATGAAGGGAGTAACTATCTAAAGAAGTGCCGAAAAAATATATATGTACGAGGAATTTGAGTGTCGATAAAGGCCATATTAAAGTAATGCCGGTCTCCTAAATCTAAATAATACTACCTATCTTTCTACATTTTATTTTACTATGTAACTCTAATTCTTCCATAACCAGAACTGTTAACGACCTTATAAAAGCCAAAATATCCTTTGATTATTAAAAAAAAATATTATTTCACGTCGTTGGGCACTTTAATTGATTTATAAATAAATGCATATACCCTATGATAAGTCTGGTGCCTACGTGCTTGTTTATTCGTCCACACTCACCAAAAGTTATTGCGATAGAATAAATTAAAAAGAATGAGAACATTTGACTAGAAATTTATAAATCTATAATGAAGTAGATGGTTTCTAAATGCACGTTTAGAGCACAATCAAAATTAATAAATAATAAATACACTATACACCTTTTTAACTCTTTAGTTAGTTATATGAACTCTCTTATGTTCAACATGATTAAATTATTATCCATTACATATTACATTGTAGGTTAATTCTTTTTGTTACTTAAAACTTTCAACCGGTATAAATGATTTAAGTTTATACCATTTTATGTAAATTTTCATTTTAAATGAAGAACTTGAGTCAATTGTTAAAATTCTAACTTAGTTATCTTTATCACATAAATGGCTATTTAATACGAAATTAAATGAATTAATTCACATTTTGAGAAGAGATATAATGTCGAGACAATTTTCATCTATTTATTCAATTACCCAGTTAACAATATTATTTTGCGAGGCCGGGTTTCTCTGTTTGCGGTATATGTTTTAGTTGGACTACTTATTTGAATTATCAATTCGGTAGTTGAAAAGGAGAGTTGGTTAGGCAGTTAGCACTGACAGTATAATCGTCTAAATAAACAATTGGTTTGAGTTTGGGGGTCGAGGGCCCGAGCTTGCACTGGGGTGGGTGGCACCCATCGATCCCCGGGCCAGATCGCCTCGCCAATTGCTCGGTAAAGCACCTTTCAAATAAATACACCTCATTTCCACTTTTTTACCCATTCATTTTTTTACCTCTTTATTTTATATCTTTTCCGGTTTATCTCTTTATTTATAAATATACGAATAAATAAATAAGTGTCAGTATCGAGGTAGAAATCAAACAACAAAACAAATAAACAATCTGCCCGATTGCCCGATACATCTCATTCTAAACTGTCTCATATACGAGTATATAATTATTTAGTTTAGTATTTTCTTGTTAGGAGTTATCTTGTTTACATTTAATTATTTATATACTTGTTTTTACAGGGAGTTGTACAGTTGAGGTCATTAAATTTAATTATCATTAAACATTTTTATCAAAATTTACCTTTACAATAACTCCTCCCCAGGGAATCGAAAACCCAACCTTCCAACCTCTGAGTTAATAGCTATTTTCTAGTAAACTAGATTTTTCCCGGGAAAACCACTCATATAGTTAGATTAGTGTTTGAAAGGACTGCATTATACTATAATTTTTAAAATCCACAATATTTTCTCTATAATATATTAGTTCACTAAAAATGCGGCCCCATAGTTACGCCATGCAGAACAACTTCATGTAAGATGATTTTTGTACCAAGATTAAACTCTAGCTTAAAAACTGTAAGAGTTATGCGTGACAGACAGACACCCAGCTAATAACCTATTAAATCGTATATACGGAAATTCCGTAAACTTTCGGTTTCGGATTGTTAGAGTGAAAACAATTATTTTTCTTTAGTGCAAGGAAAAATAAATATGGTGGGAATAATACATTTTATGATTATATATTGTTGATTATAATCACATGTTTAGGTTTAGAATAAGTCTCTGGGCCACAGCCTCTTAGGCAGCGAGGTGGGTTGCCTGGGGTGTATTGGGAGAAAAAGAGTTCAACAAAAGGATTGGTATGATTAGATCTCGAACATAATGGAATTTGGCTGGCCCTAAGTGAAGCAGGTGTAAAAGAAGAATACATTGCAATAATTAAAAATATGTATGATAATAATAAAGCGTTTATCTCAATGGAAAGAAATGGTGAAGAATTTGATGTGAAACGCGGAGTCAGACAAGGATGTCCGATTTCAGCCGTAATTTTTAACTGCGTTCTAGAGAAGGCATTTAGGGAGCTAAACTGGGATGAAATATGGCTGAATATTCATGGAACGTGGTTAAGCAATCTGAGGTTTGCCGATGATGTCGCTTTGTTTGCTTTATGACCAAAATACAATGATGATAATGATAGAAGATTTATTGAGAACTTGTAGAAAGTCTGGTCTTACGATAATGGTCGAAATAAAAAATCATGACAAAAGTTAGGTTGGAACAAGTTTTGGTCTCTAAAAAAGATTTTGAAAAGCAATGTATCAAGAAACCTTAAGCACAAAGTTCTACAAAGTTGTGTTTTCCCAACTATATTGTATGGATGTCAGACCTGGTCTATGACCCAGCAACTAGATAAAAAATTAGTATCAACTCAGTGCCAAATGTTGAGTATGATGATGAATAAGCAAAAGAGAAAGGATTAAAAATAGACTTATAATAAAAGAAAGTGGAACAAGCTTAATGGTGAAGANGGATTTAAAATTTATCCTATATAGAATGTATATCTCTTGAAAAATAATAACAATTAACCCAAAGATAACAAAATAACACTATGATCTTTTCTGTTATCGTAAAATCGTAAAGTTTTACAAGACATAAATATACAGCTGCATTTATTATTATTATTATAATAGAATAGAATTTATTGCTTAGAGAAATTTACATTTCCCATACAATGGGTCCTTGCTAAACGCTTACAAGGATCGGTGTGATTAGATAAGGTTATCTGGGATGGATTGGGAGAAAAGGAGTTCAACTAAAGGATTGGTGTGATTAGATAAAGTTATCTGGGATGGATTGGGAGAAAAGGAGTTCAACTAAAGGAATGGTGTGATTAGATAAGGTTATCTGGGATGGATTGGGAAGAAAAGGAGTTCAACAAAAGGATCGGTGTGATTAGATAAGGTTATCTGGGATGTATTGGGAGAAAAGGAGTTCAACTAAAGGATTGGTGTGATAGATAAGGAAGTTTTTTTTGTATTGGTCTCGAACAAAAGGAACATTAGGGTCGTTTTGGAGAGTGAGGTTTGAGAAATAAAATTAAGTATCTGTGATTTTTTTAAGGATGTTGGATATGGGAGTTTGGATTGGGTGGGAGTTAGAGGCTTGGCGTTTCCGACTACCCTCGGTGGTCCAGTGCGATACTGCATTCCTTTTAAATTTGTTCAGTTTCGAAGAAATCAAAGTTACTGAACCATCCAAACTATCCATACATCTTATCAATGCTATTAATTTGATTGATTTAACGATTTAGCAGTGGAAATTAATTAATTAAATTTGATTATGGTTTTAAAATGTGTATTTAAGATAAGATCTGAATAACAACCATTTGATATGCTGCTCTGTGAACATTGTCAATCCACTTCCTATTAATACCATAAAAATGATAATAAAAGTAATTTTATTATCGTATCTTTATCTTGGTGTTGTAGTTGCATTTCTTGTTAGCAGTTCTTTTCTAACTAGTATTAAATATAATTACATTTTTAAAATTAATAAATTACCAGTCTTATATTTTATAAATGTTCTATAACTTTACAATCATACAGAATATCTAATCATCTAAATTTAAATAATATTGGTTCTTTTAACTGAATCGAAATCTTCTGCCGAATTATTGACAAAATAAAATAATAATTACATTAGGACAATAGATACAATGGCTTGCATTGTTTGACTATCACTGCTTGATCAAACTTTAATAGAATTAGAATTAGAATTAGAATTAGAATGCCATTTATTGTTAAACTTTTTTTTTTTTTTTATAAATTACAGACATGCATTTTTTCTATATACATAACAAATCGGCTAGATGCCGTGGCACCCTAAGGCTTGAAGTTACACTTAAGTTACTTTTTAAATATAATTGTATGTAAACATCAATGGTTACAAAAACAAGTTTTAATATGATTAAAATTAGTTTTTAAAAACTTTAATAGCCTAAACATAAATCTTATTATACCCTGTTTGCTTTAATTTTTATAGAATTTTTTTATGATGATGATTTTTTATGATTTTTTATTTCGTATTTTTTGGGGGTTTTAGTCCCGTTCTACAGCCTCGTTATTACAGGACGGGGTAATCCGGCCACTTTACTCATCTTCTCGATGATCAGTGGAAATAATAATAATAATAATATGTCAATATAATGCAAAAAAAAAAAAAAAAAAAAAAAAAAAAAACACTTTAAGACTGAAGGTAATAAATTTCAGAGTTCCTACTACGGAAATGTCTTGACATTGCTAATTAATTAATGCATAAACATATATGTAACACTTTATTCACTATGTATGTTTTTTTTGTAAGGAGTATATTTTTAGGAAGCTGTATAAATGACTATAATTAATACGATTATTTGACTCCTCCCCATAATACAGTTAGGTACTTTATTTCTGGCCTTGTGAAGGTTGGCAATACAATACATTTGATTATACTTATCACAGCGTGCATAAATCTAACCCAAGAATCCTGTATATATGTACTCAGAGGTAAGCTGCACCATGCCAAATTATTAATAATATTGACATTTTGACGTAGTGAAAATGTTTGATGTTCATTCTAGAAGTATATAACTCTACACAGCTTCAACCAGGTTACGCATTTAGAACCAATAATCTAATTTCACAGGCGATTGAAGGAAAAGAACACAAAAAACAGTGTTTTCAAATTATCTGTTATCTTTTATATAATCGAGTAGTGTCCCAACAACGACAACGACAACAACGACTCACCTCTAAATGATTTATAACGTTAAAAATTGATGCATCATAAGCTGGGATCGAACCCGGGGCTACTGGAAGTAAGCCAGATACTAAACCTTTTGCGCCATACCTATATATCCTATTTAAATGTTTTAATTTTAATTACTTAATTTTAATTATAACTGCATAAAACTTACTATTTAAACAGTAAATATCTCTTAAAATATCTATTTCAATTATAACTAATTATCTCTCAGCTCTTTTTCTAAACCATATTTATTATTCTGCCCGTTACCGCGGGCCTAACGGCTGGTCAGAATATAAATCAGATATAAGTTGAAGTCAGCACCTTTGTATTTGAAATATTAATCTGCTAGATGGATCTTCAAATGCGATATTTAAACATTAATCTTTTATGATGATTAGGGAGACGTTTTGACCCTTATAAGGTCATCATCAGTCTTTATTTAATAGTTGTTATACAATATAAATCTTAGCTATTTCAGATTTCAGTAAGAGAGAGTCATTATAAGAAAATACAAATACAAATGAATTTTCAACCTTGGATTTAAAATGTATCCTATATAGAATGTATATCTCTTGAAAAATAATAACAATTAACCCAAAGATAACAAAATAACACTATGATCTTTTCTGTTATCGTAAAATCGTAAAGTTTTACAAGACATAAATATACAGCTGCATTTATTATTATTATTATTATTAGAATAGAATAGAATTTATTGCTTAGAGAAATTTACATTTCCCATACAATGGGTCCTTGCTAAACGCTTACATGTAGTATGTATATTTCTTAAAAAATTTGAAAAAAGTAAATATATTTGCAGTCTGCCAAATACCAAAAATTATTATTACTACTTTTAGCGTTCATATAAGCAGATTAACACTCACTCAATTATATGTGAACTGTCAAGCTATATTAAAAATATAATAGAATAGAATATTCATTTTTAAGTTTTAGGTAGTAATTCATACTACGGAAAGTTGAAATTTTAATTTAAAAGACTCCTAGACTTGTGGAAAATTGAAAGTTTAATTCGGGACTAGGTATCGTTACTAACAGAGGAAATTATTCTTCAGTGTAGCTTAGTTGGTGAGAGCGCTAAACTGGAAATTTAGAGGCCCGTGGTTCGAGTCCCGGCGCTGGAGTCTATTTTTCTCTGTCTCCCATTGTTAAAAATAATTATAATTTGATTTAAAATAGAATGCTATATTACTTCATATCCTCTAAAATTTGTTGCAATAAGTACCGTAAATGTATAAAAGGATGCGTTCATAACTCCTATGATCTATCCAGGAAGTAAGAATCCTGACCAATGCAACTTGACGAGAAAATCATTCTGATGTGACTGTTTCTTTTTATCTAAAATATAAAACACAAAAAACTCTTGAAAAATGAGCACAGCTTCTAAAAAAATTCTCATTGATTTCACTTAAGTTAAAAAAACTGAACGTCAAAAGACTGATTCTCCTAAGACTGGAGTTTTCAGAATTTCACGCTTAAAAATATATAAAGAATGCTTGGCTGCGGGAGGAAACTTGGCGAGGAGGATTTATGGAGTTGTATGAGTTGCGCGATAACGTAGCTTGAGAAGGAGCTTCACGCTGGGGTCCTTCTGCCGAGGGGAGAGAAGATATTACCGTATTAGAGATGGCTTTCCCGTGCCAAGCCATACCCACTTATTCGTGACCGTGACAAAATACTACGGATTACTCAACGCTTAGTTTATATTAGCACCGCCATCTGGTCTCCCCTCCCTTTACCAAAGCCTAAGGGCGGAGGGCTATGAAACGCTACCTAACTGCTTCCATATTGGAAAAACTTAAATAAGATCCTTTTGACACTCTGATTAGTCTTACTTGTTTGCATGTTCCAAAGGAACTCTCATCTCAGGCAACTTTATCACGATATTAAGCTGTATTTAGTACTTAACATCTTACGTACTTCCTTTTTTCCTCGCATACTTCCATTCCATCTTTATATTTATTTTCATTTAGGATAGCAGCGCTCGACATTCGCGAATGACATTGTATTTTTCCTTTTAATTTATTTTTGTTGATTGATTTTTGAATCCATTAAAAGCACTTGAAGAGCTTTAAACAAAATGATTCGTAACCTTTAAGCTCGTGGCAACGGGATTAATTTTATATTTAGAAACAACTAAAATTAAGTAAGTTAAATTAAATAAGTTTTTTCCCCTAAATTTGGTATTGGCTTTACACCATATAGCCAACACCATAATTACAAATACAATAGTCTTAAACGTTCACTATATTAAATTTAAATTTTTCCTTTCTTCAAAAATGCATACAATTCTTCATTTTATTAGATAATTCGATAAGTTATTAGATCTATATGAAGACCAACAAATCAAAACAAACATACAACTTTATTGGAATAAATTTGGTTGCCTTAACTTATCAATAACAAATAATTTAGAGGTTTGTCGTCGTCGCCGTCGTCGGGACACTACTCGATTATATAAATGATTTTGTAGTTTCCTGTTCAGGGTATTGACGCATTCTAATTACATATAAACTATGTGCACGCGCCACTTACGTACAAATGAAATAATTAAAACAGATAACAAAAATCATACAACGCTTACCCGGATTGACGGGAAAGTCCAACACGCCGGTACGCAGGTTGGTGGATGCAGGTGGGGGGCCCCCGGTGTCTTCTGTACCTACGTATCGCGGAAGAATTCACTTTCGGTTGCAATAAAAGTTCAGCCACCGAACTGCTGAGCTACTGAATAAAAGATAATAACTTCACGTAAATAATAACGCAAAAACGGAAGGTTATAAAAACAGCAGTCTGACCTCTCGAAACCAAGTCTAGAAGCCAACTAAAGACGGGATGGCCGATGAGACGCTTACCTCAGTGCCCTATCGACCTTATCAAAATGAAAACAATCTTTATAAACAATAATTCTTCTCTGCATACAAACTGGCGTAAACACTATGTAATATGTTTTAATTGGGACAGTTGTAAGTTATAGGTGTAAGTTATGCTCAAAATATAATGTTGCACAGAGCACAGCGACAAATTCAATGTGCAGTCTAATCGTAAGCTGAGAAAAGTTCAGGCATGAGTTATCTAAATCCAAAATCTAAAACAAAAATAACTGGAGATTAATTAAATAATTGTTTTTATAACCACAAAAAATAATATTTGTTTAAAAGACATCTTCAAACTTCTGATTAACATAATTTCATAAAAATAAGTGAATGGTTTAATGCAAACTAATTGCAAATTTGGTTTAAAATGTTAATTTGTATTTTATCTAACTATATAAGCATAAATAAAAAAATGGAACCACTTAATTTGCATATCGGAGAATCAGTTGTTGCGTTGTTGGTTGTACAAAGTACAAAGGAAGAGTGATTTGTCCGTGGTGAGTATTGGGAAACAAACGAAGAAAGATTACTCGTGTATCCTCTCTCCTTCCATTGCACAATAAGTTGTCCGTTTTATAGAACACAGAGTGACCCTTTTTTTACACTTAATTTCCTATATAAATCCCCGTAGCGTTATTCCTAGCTGGAAGCAAGCCAGGCCTCTAAAGCTCGAAACCATCTACCAATCTACCCTATTCCATTGCAATTCTTTACATGGTTGAAATATAGGATAGAGGCGTTCGAGTAAGACTGCCCATCTTGATTAGAAGCAAGCTTATTTAGTAGACACGCAGTATAAAATACGAAAGGTACTGTTCAGCTTAGAGTGGTAGTCGACGAAACAGACTGCCAATTGGTGTGGCACATAGCTTCCTCACATCCTATCTCTTATATTATTACTTTAGTGATTTTATGCTTTCACAAGCTATTATTGTCTAATTTGTTAAATTGTTTCCCCCGTTTTTTAATCTGTCAAAATAGTTTTTTGACAGATTAGGATTTTCTACATGAATTAAAATATCAATTTAGCAAAAGTTAAAGAGCGCAGACGGTGGAAATTAATCTGGGGCTATCTGCGGGTTACTATCGATAAACTATACAATTTTCATGCAAGGCAGATAAGACCTTTTGAAGCTATAGGTGTAAATGAATGTATGTTTGTGTGCATGAGGAATAGAAACAGATGAGCATAGAAGGTTGAAACTTATATGGAACCAACAATGAGCTAATTATGATACAGCATATACAAAATACATTAAAATCGGACGTGTAGTTTTTAAGATATAAAAGACCGACAGACAGACAGAAGAACTACCTGTACACAGTTCTATTATGCAGTCATTATAAGATCTATTTACAGGCAAATTTGAAGACGTATAATCTAATAATGCATTGGCAATAGTGTTACCAATAAACCTAATAACAGACAAACTACAATCTAATGCCCCACTCCCCACTCCAACTTTATGTTTAATTTGTTAAATTTAACTGCAATAACTTTATCGTGCCAAATCAAGATACAATTAAATCACACTCAAATGAGATTAATTGTTACAAACTCAATTTTTTTAACGACGAGTTAATATTATATAATTCATAAATAGCTTTTATAATTTTTTAAATGTTTTATTTCATAAAATATCGATCCATAACATACTCGGAAAAAAACTTTCGGAATTGAAATTTCTCAATATCTAATTTATTAAAAAAATGTTCAACAGATGAGGAAAAATCAGATTGATTTTCATCAATATCTCAGAAATATCATTGGATATAATCAAAATCTTCTGAACTGTTAACTTTTTTATGGGGATTTTGGGAATAATACCCCCGAATTGAGCGATCTTTATGTAATTCGATCATAAAAGGTGAGAAAAAATAAGTATTTAATTTGAAATGTAGGTTATATTTCACCCATTACGGGCATCATATTATCCATAAGTATCAAAGGTGCAAACTTGGAAGTATTATCTTCAACTGAGCGATCTTTATTTTCGATTCGCTTTGGGGAGTGATTTTTGAAGAATTATGAGGAAGTAAAAAGAAAGGCAATACGCCTCCTGCCTCTTTTCCTTTTCTCTGTGTAATGAGTAATGAGTAAGAATAATGAATAAATTGTTTTTATCTATGTGCACCTTAGTTCAAGTCAGTTGAGATTTGAGATCAAGACCTAGCATTGTATACACGCAATATTAAATCAAAATTAATGGACATCCCTTGAATATTCAGAATACAATTAAATTTTGATGAGAATATGTTTGAATGGTTGATAAGCACGTTAGATTTAGTTAAGCCTTCACATATCATACTGATATCATAACCAACGGTTGTAACGGAATTAATACTCTGATAAACCTACATTTACGAATCTTTTGTGATATTTTAGTAAAGGTTGAATTAGAAGTGGAACATCTATAAAGCTTTGAATGCTTAGAAGTAATTTGCTTGTAAAATAGACTTTTATTTAGTCTTATAATTATAATGCTATATTGCAACGAAACATAGGAGTTATCTTATTTCTTTATTTATTAATAAGTTACTTTAAAAGAAGATGCTTACTTTTAATTTTATTGTATTAAAACTCTTACATAGGCCAAAAAACATTAATAAAAATAATTAATGAAAAATAATTAATGAATTGAATAATTTAATGAATACATAAAGCATGACATTGCACCAAAATTATAAATTGATTATTATTTCCTGGACGCAAGAACTTGGCTTTTATGAATTATCAAATATTTTTGAAAATCAAATGGACAATAAAAACTGAATCTCTCTGCGTAAAGTTTCAAATTCAATTGATTCAATGATACAGTTAAATCTAAATTAAACTCACGAACGTAACTCTGGTAATTTAAAAACTAGTCTTCGCTTAGCTTTACTTGTTTTTAAACTGTGAGATCCTTGTGGAGTTTTTTCCATTTAACAGATACATTTATTTAACAGATTAATTTTTTTGCGGAGAAAATAAAATGTAATATCATAGTGTTGGTAAAGTAACCCGGTATATCTGGAGACGGGAGTGTATTGCTCCGTCCAGTAACTGGACTGATTATTTGCCCCCCTGCCCCGGACCGTTACGAAGTAAAGTGCGGTGTTAGATAGCTGGCCGGACAGAGAAGAAGGGAAGGCAACGGTTGGACGATTTCGCCGTGTTTAGAGATGCCGACTCTCCGTGCTACAATGACCTTACAGAGCACGCACTCCTCCGCTAAACCACCAGATCCGACCTAACTGACTTTAATGTCATCTCTCCCATACTCCACTCCCATAGTTTACATGTGGGTCAACTGTAATTAGGAACAGTTTAAAAACAGAACTAGATGTACACAAATGCCCATTCTCTCTTTATATTACTGTGAGTCGACTATGAAGACAATAGTGTTCATTAGAGTTGATGCGTTTGGCATAAAAGACAAAGTAAAAATACTCGAAGGGAATTACTTTGTGAAGGCTACTCTTACCCTTAATTTCTTCTTCATAGCAGACAGGAATAAGTATGCGTTTCCTGTTCCAACCCCATGTTTTTCAAATGAAAGCACAATCAACACGCATAGCTGTAGCGACACACTCGAGGTCAAGGTAATTATTAGACTGTAGTCGCATTAGTACATTTAGCGTTTAGTATTTTCGAAAATAATACGGTTCCTGCATCCAAACAATATACACTAGTTCTGAAAATAGAAAGTATTCAGAGAAAAATGTATTAATGAGTTAAATAAACTTCTGTAAACGAAAGCCGCTACATACTTTTTTTAATTTTTTAATTGATTATTGCAACTACAATACATTATTGTTATAAGCACTTCAGATGTAAAAGTAAGTGGATGACTTGAAAACAGCAAGATGTAAGGAACTATCTAGTGATAGCACTTACTGAATTGATACAAAATTTATATTGTGAGATATAGTGATAATTACTATAAAGTAAATTAAATTAAAATACATAAATTTAGTCATTGTCTTCTTAGGCGTCTAGGAGGGTCGTCAGGAATGGAGATGGAAAACAGGCTGTGGACTAGAGGATTGGAATGGTCGGAAAGGGAGTTGTGGAAGGATTTGTATCATTGGATATGGATATGGCTAATTCACGGACAAAGTGTGCTTTGAGGTCATCATGAAGGACGAAATTTGAAACATAGAAAGGAGCGTCAGCTATTTTTCTTAGGATCTTGGATTGGAGGGATTAGATTCCATAGGAAATTCGCTACATAGGATTCGCTACATACATACTTTAAAATTGCTCGTACAAACCCAAGCTAATTAAATGCGAATCTACGAGGAGAGAAAACAGAAATTTATCAGGTAATCTAAGCATCCCTACTAAAATTGATTATAGATTAACTGGTTGCTCCAAAACTCAACATGGAGATGAGAGGTCGTGTTTAGGTTAACAAGTGGGAATGAGAACGTGAGGTGGTAAACAAGCCGAGGTTCAAGTAGGGTTACTCCTTATCCTTATCCTGGAACATTTCCATCCTTCCTGGATTCCTGGATCCTGGATCCTTAGGGGGTCTCCTGCAATGTTTATTCTTGAGTCCACTCCTATCCTCCTTACGACTTCATGCAATCTTGTACGTGGCTGTAAAAAGATCCTATACCTTTATTTCTATAAATCAAACTCCTTTTATTTATTTCTGTTTTCTACATTTCTCTACGCGGGAGGGATTGTTTAATCTAACTGCTAGGTTAAGCTGTAACTCTAGTTTCTCATATATTAAAAGAAAGAGTCTGTTAAGAAATAAGAAAGGTAATAATTCTTTTAACTTGTTAGAGTAGAAAATCGCAGCTCTGTATTACTAGATATGCGATTATTAATTATAATTTGACCGTTATTTTCGCTAAGATATATACTCGTACTCTATATGATTTTATTTTTATCTTCTATACCACCATATGTTTATTCGTTTACTATTATTTAGTGTTTTTTTTTAGAACTTAACGGATATTTATTTAAATTCAGTTATTGTTATTACACATACATTTTTAATTCCGAGATTATTACTTATGCTTCCAACATACCAAAGGTAACGGTATGTGATCGTTCTGAAGATCGAATAATTTTTATATCTCCGATTTAAAAAATCCTCGACAGAAATTCGTTCCTGACATCAGGAAACTTTTTTAATTTCATGTCTGTCTGTCACTAATTTTTCAAGAACCAACAATATCTTAAAAATCACTCTTCCGATTTTAATGAAATTTGTATATTAGGTCATTATTAGGTCATTGTTGGTTTGGTAACATATGTAAGTTTTAACTTTCTGTGTCCATTAGTATGTCTTCCACATATGAACAAACATACATTTATTTACACCTATATATTTTACTACTATACTCATCTTATTTTAAAGATTGTTGAAGGTTTTGTCGAATGTATTATGCAGAAGTAGCCGTAGCCCCATAATAATTTAAAATGTCTGTGCTGCTATATAATATATTATAGCTTAATTGATATACTTTTATTAATGTAAAAAAAATAAATAAAAAAAAATATGACAGATAGTTTTTCCTTTTAGAGAATAATTACAAAGTAATTTAAATTAATTAAATATATAAGTATTTTATGTACAACACGTTTATAACGAACCACATCAGTAAAAGAGATAATTAAATAATCATTTAATTTATAATAAAATGGACTAGTTTATTATTTATAGAAAGAGTCACATATTTAAAAAATTACATATTTATTAGTTTCCTTTTTATTTGTTTTTAGAATTTCTAAGGAGACGAGAGTGTTTAGGGCAAGGACGAAGAAAGCAAGAACCGGTCTTCTATCGAAATAAAAGAAGGAATTTATACAGCAATGTTCATCCTTTAATATAAGCTCGGTAGAAACTAAATGAAAATTCTCTGGGCAAAACCCCTCTTCTATGTTACACGAGATCCGCTGAGCTCCTTGTGTTAAAATTTTAAACAGTAGGAGGAAAAAGACACGAATGGAAACCAGGCCTCAATATACAAGCGCGATAAGGTACAAGTTATGTCGGTATGTAAATAAGAAACATACGAGGTTTAAAAGGAGGCAGGGTTGCAAGCCCGGTTAGTATCTAATGTTTTGTGTAAATATAATAGAAGCGATGAAAAGCCAAACTAGGGTAGAGAAGAGGAACGCTTGCTAGGGACAGGGACCCAGGGCTCTGTATATTTACCCCCTCTCCTAAACATTTTTCTAATTGACTTCCCTTCCTCTACACTCTACGTCGTCTCTCATTTAGTTCCACGCACTGTTGCTATGTATGTGCTTTAATAATTTTGAATGTTAAAGGGTTTTTATTGTGAATATTTTCCCTTGATTTAATTTAATTTATTGTTATCAAGAAGTAAGTGATGTAATTATGCTTATTATTGTAATTACAAAAAAACCAAAATTTTGTTTGGTACTGAGTTTGCTACAAAAATTTATTATAGTGTTAATGTGTATTCTACATCAATAAAGAAATTTTAATGCATGCATTTAATCATTTAAATGCAATTATATTTTTAAAAATCATATAACTTTTGAGTTATTAAATATATATTTAGCGGGCTTGTTGTATTTTGTTCTTTAAGTTAAACAATTTTTATCGAAGCATAATTTGTTGATAAGGTGAAATAATTCCGAAATTATTCAACGTTTTTAAGATTCAAACTTAAAAATTCGATATTTTCAAAATGGTGGCAGATATCAAAACAAAGCTCGGTGGAAGTTTTTGTCTTATAAAGGGGTACAATTGGTTCAAATTTGTTTACATTAATTATTGTTTATTTTTATTTTATATAAATCTGCCGACACAACTCGAACTAAACTTTCTTGAATGCGAGTACGTAATTACTTCATACAGTGATTTCCATTTTTACCAGTTATTTCCATTTTTACCAGTGATTTCTATTTTTACCAGCGATTTCCAGTTTTAACAGTTATTTCCATTTTTACTATTGATTTTACCTATGATTTCCATTTTTTAGTTGTTTCGAGTTTTCGTAGACACATGTAATTATTATTGAACACTTAACCAAAATTTAACACAAGCATGGCTCCTTCTAAACGGAAAAACGGACCATGTCTATCATCATCATCGTCCGTGTTTTAAGCTCTTATATAGGAATAAGCTAAATTCAATGAAGAAAACATATGGCGAGTGAGATGCATGCGTAATAATAGGTATGCTAATGCATAATAACTAATTTATTTTTAGATCAAAACGGCTTAAAATAAGGGTTTGTACAATAATGAATAAGAGTGGACTAAGAATATCCCCTTGTCTAACTCCGATTCTTCAAATTTCTTTGGAGCTTGAATTGCATGTACGGACAACATTTTAACAATTCACAACTGCTGCAACTCCACAACCCACAACCTAAAATATTTAGAAGAAAATATTATAGAAATTATAAATAAAATTGAATCACAAGTCTCAATTATTTGGGAATTCTCGAAAAATAAAAATATTAGAAATAATAAGTGACAAAATAAAACAAATTAAGTAACAAAACAGAAACAGTTGAAGTTACTTTAATAATAAAACAAAATAAGATTAAAAATGTTTTTAAATGAAAATACTTTAATTTTATAAAAAGTAAAACTAGACGAATATTATTATTCGAATTGAATTGTGTTTTAAATTATATTTATTAAATAAACTTTCATAACCCGTACAACATTGATAAGCGAACTTATTTCTGGTAAAATTAATTGTTTAAATATGCAAAACTAGAAAATAATATTAAATTATATTCAAGGTTTTGTTTTTTCCTCTCTATTATTTTTTTCAGATGTTATTAAATTAAGTTAATTTTAACATGCAATGCAAAGCTACGACTGTATTAACACATTTATATTGTATAAAAGCTTAAGTGTCATAAAAAGAGACTAATTAGTTAAGATAAAATATGAGACGGTTATATGATTGTTTCGTGACCCAGGTAATCGCAAGTCGCAAGTTCCTTCGAAGCTGTAACACAGTTCATTACAGACCACTCACTCTTAAAATGAATGCGCCTCTCACATTCTGACAGTTCGCAACCAATAAATAATCTGATAGGTTTTTTTACCTACAGTTTAGATATAATTATTTTTATTTTGTTTTACACTAGTTTTACAATTAGTATTGATTTTTGACAGCGCGGGAAAATAGAGAAGAAGCCAGTGAGAGCGCTGGATTTTGAATTTTTGAAGGTCGGGCCAACTAGGCAAATAAAAATTTCTCTAGTGGAGGGGCGCCGACATAAAGGGTAACCGTTCGAAGAGACTTTATAACCTCCACTCCACTGCTTGAATTCACTTTTATATATTATTCACTTTTTATGTTATTTAAATATAATGCTAATGCACTAAATATTATACTGGTTTTTGAATTTTGTTTTTAACTACCCGTCATTTCAATTTGTTAAGTTATTCTGACAAAGTAAGACTCAGACAGAAAATTGACGAACTCAGTAATCGCTATCGTTTTCCATGTTATATAACAATTATAGGGTTTATTGTTTATTTACCGAAAAATAATAACTACTACTTTCACACTGCACTCAAATATTGATAGATTAAAATGTAAACTTTGACTGAATTAACAAAG
>KZ651132.1:317373-337105 GCA_001010745.2 Gerris buenoi
TATATATATATAAGCTTTCAAATGTATAACTCTTTAAAATAAACTGATTTGACAAAGAGATTTGTGTATCTCTTTGTGTATCAATCAAGTGAAATTTTGCTGCTAAGCGGTTCCTGACTGAATCGAACAAAATTTTGTAAAATGTTTCGAATGATTTGGCTGTTCGTCTTGTTAAAGAAAAAAAAAGTATACGAATAAGCCAAACTCATTTTAATTGTTAAAGAGAAGAAAAAATCAATATGAAATTTAAAGGGAACGGATTGTTATGTTTGTAGGGATTATCGAGAGGGAACCGAAGCTTTCCCGTTTTGTAATTTAATAGGTCAGATTATCAAGTGAGATGGGGGGGGGGAAGTGTTGGTATTGTGAAATGTTACACAACTCGAAGCGCACGTTCAAGGAGAGAGGTTTTACTACGGACACAGAGGAAAAGGTTGGATTTGAGGAAGGCCGTTTGAAGGACGTCTGTGTTAGTTACGTTCAACCGCTTTCAAGACGCCATTCTCTTAATGTTAAAAGATGAGTTTTTGGGAATGCGATTTCGTCGGGTTGGGCAAGGTTCTTCCTTTTATTTTTAAGACCTCATGCCGTTCGGGTTTAATATTGCCCCTTCCAGCTTCCCAATATAACCTGTCATTCTTAACGATAATGACTTCTATGTGGGACTTGTTTGTGTTACATAAAAATTTGTTCATCCTTGCTTAGTATATGTTGCCGCTGGCAGTTGACGGAGCTACTCGTAATGAAGCTGTCGTGTCAGTTGCGGGCAGCGTCGGCCTAGAGTTGCCGTATGAAATATGACCCAAAGACAGATTGATCCTGGATAATTCCACTCTCTCCTTTCCTATCTTCATCTATAATACTTAATAAAAACTCTCTTGCTCCTTCCTTTCGAACTTTATTATATAAATTTGATTAATTTTTCTTTAACTATCTTGTCTGAGTAACGATGAGGGACTAAATTTATTATTGGAAAAATTTAAACTCTTGCATTACGCTACCATAATTTATTATCTCTTGGATAAAAGCTTAAATTATGCTGATTTTTTTTAAATCTTTGTTATGTTTATTATTACCCCCTGCTACCTTTAATTTGAAAATATAAAAGCAATTATAATTTTGTAGACATATACATACATAGATTTTGATACATACATTTTGTAGACATATACATAGTTATACATATAGTTATAGTAGACATATAGTTATTGTTTAAATTTCTCATCACTGTATTTACGTTTCTTTAATATTTTTCTCAGAATATACAATTCCTAATGAGAAATGTGATAATCAGTTGTAATATAAGAGTTGGGTATAAATAAATAGATGCATCAAGTGCTTGCAACACTATCTAGTTCTATTTAAAGAGTATCTTAATCATATTATGACGCTGAGCTATTTATAAAACATCTTAACTTATAAATTAATAACCTGGAAAATTATAGTTTTCTCAACTGAATTCATTGTTTGTTCTTATTAAAAAATCTTCATAATAGTAAAAACTACTCGAAAACGCTACTATTAATATATATTATTTAAATATTAATGAATTATTATCTTTAAAATTACTCATTTGATTTTTATTATCTTCTACTTTTGTGACAGAGATACTTATACCACATAACTTTCTTTTTTTTATATGATAACCTGCGAAATACAGTTATATAAAAACCAATATGGATAGCCAAATAGTAAGGCAGCAGTAAAAGAAAAACGTGATAATAAATTCAACAACTCTATTCACCCATTGGAGGAAAACAAATATTATTATTGTATTAATAAAGACATATTTTGTATTTTTATTTCCAGGACAGTTTACCTTTTGTTTTTATAACACCTTACTGTAATAAAGCAAGGTAAATGCTTCTACATCATTATCTTCATTTTAAATTAATAGTGTTAAGGAATTTTGAGGTGAATTATATTTGGACAAGCAATAAATAAGTTCTTGTTTATTCTGGACTTCAGAGCTTTTGTTTTATATTTACCCGTGCGGATAATTTCATATTGGATGCTGTGCTGTGAAGAGTTTATTTTATTTTCCTCTTTTATTCCACAGTACGGTAATAAATACCTTTAGTGAAATAAAGACGGGTGGTGAAACTATTTGTTGACCGGGAGCTTTTTTGACAAAATAAACCTAGAAGAAGAATTAGATGACCGTTAGTTTTTCCTGGTGCGACTGCGGGCGAGAGAACAAACAACGGAGGTCTGGGTGATTCACCACTTGTAGCTCGGTAGTTTCTTTCCTCCGACCTCCGTGTAACATTCCCTCGGCTAAATGTAGCCTGAATCATCCACAGAATTTCTATATCAATACAGCTGTTCGTTTTACCACATGAGCAACATTTGTACCGAGAAATTAAACATCGCACTAAAAAGGCTTCATGTTACAAACTTTTTTTTTACTTCTATGTAAACATTAATTAGTGTAGTATACTGTAGTTGGAATCTTTACCATTATGAGATCTGATTAGTTCACCAGTTTATCTTTCATCACTTATAAACATTTTAGTTAGATGAGTAAATTATTTCTTGTTATTCCACTCAAGTTCGGAATATCTCCGCTTAATCAGAGCCGATTATTTTCTTTGTGATAAATGACATGATTTATTTACTTCTATTTAAATAATACCAGATAGATGAATTAGATTAAAAACATTTAATCAGCTACAAAACTGCATACTTGATTGATATTCATTTAATCTCTTTGTTGGTCTATTTATAAAGTAACTGAACAGGTTTATTTACAGAATCGGATTTCGGTTAGAAATCTTTATTTTATAATCTCCAACTGTGTTATATTTTTAAAAATATATTATATTAAATCTTTCTCGACAAAATTCATTTATTTATTTGACAAAAACACATGACATATTGATAATTGATGGATACTCGACTAATCGGTTTTCTAGATTTATTTTAATACTACCGAATTTTTTCTTTTCAACACTTATTTTGTTTCCGAGCTAAACATATGGAAACTAAGTTTTGTAGGAATTCTGGAGGTTGTTATTTTTGTCTCTTAATTCAAACATTCCATTTCAGACATAGAGAACAGGTTTTGTTTCGTTATGTCAGACATACCGAGACAAAACATGTTGAGATCTATCCATCAACATTTTTTTATATCGTTCATCATGTTGAGATCTATCGCTCAACATTTTTTCATAACGTTCAACATTTTGAGATCTATCAACATTTTGATATCTATCTTATTGACATCTATCGTTCAACATTTTTATATCTATCAACATTTTGATATCTAACTTGTTGACATCTATCGTTCAACATTTTGATATCGAACTTGTTGACATATATCGTACAACATTTTGATATCTAACTTGTTGACATCTATCGTTCAACATTTTGAGATCTATCAACATTTTGATATCTAACTTGTTGACATCTATCGTTCAACATTTTGATATCGAACTTGTTGACATATATCGTACAACATTTTGATATCTAACTTGTTGACATCTATCGTTCAACATTTTGAGATCTATCAACATTTTGATATCTAACTTGTTGACATCTATCGTTCAACATTTTTATATCTATCAACATTTTGATATCTAACTTGTTGACATCTATCGTTCAACATTTTGATATCGAACTTGTTGACATATATCGTACAACATTTTGATATCTAACTTGTTGACATCTATCGTTCAACATTTTGAGATCTATCAACATTTTGATATCTAACTTGTTGACATATCGTAACATTATATCCTGCAAACCACACATTCACACATAAATTTATTTGGTTAGTCATATTTCACCTCTAACCATCTCTCATAATATAATTTTTTTGTTGTGATGATTTTTTTTATTATGAAAAAAATGTTGCTTTCGAGCTTATTGAAGGTAACTCTGATACATGATATTTATGTATCCGAATTTTGATAACGTAAATTCTTGTTAATTATTCTTTGGTTAATCCCTTAATTTTCTAATTATCCTTTTTCTTCCTGGGCTCTTAGGATGATCATTAAAAAAAACCCTTTACTATTTAAAAAAAAAAAAAACAGAATAATGGTTCAAATTTTCGCTCATGACTAGGCATCATCAGGCCTTTAGCTGAGTATTAAGAGTAAGAGTGGTATTAATTTCAAAACTCCTATTTACATAAAAAAGGCAAGTAATACATACTTCTACAAGCATTAAACTCTTACTCCAGACTAGAACTCGAAGAGTCAGGACATTGGTCAGCTATTTTTCCTAACCTCGATAAATAAGGAATCATATGTCTTAATAATATTTTGTTTACAAATAATCCGGGGAAATACTGAGCTTAAAATCACTGACCCAACCCCAAAATATAAAATAGAGTTCGAAGCTAACAGAGGTGAGATATGTTTACTCCCACCCATAGTGATTTGATGTATAGAACGAGAAAAGAAGGAAACAAAAATAACAAGCCAATAATAAAATATTAAACCAATAAAGTTTTTATTTATATTAAATTAACTTACATAATCTAAAAATGAAGAATTTAAGTTTAAAATTGTTGAATCGTAAACAGACTGTTTTATACTACTGCAAGGGAAAACGTGTAATATAGCCATGTTACCATAATAATCAAAGCTCTGTTTTTATTTCCTACTCAAAAATTAATTTCTAATAATATACGAATCAGTTATCACCCGTATTCTATCAAAAAGTGAGAGTTGATCCAACTTTTATAAATGTATAAACCAGGTTATAAAAGTGTAATAGGCTGTAGATAATTAAAAAAAAATAGAAATTAAATAGGAAGTCTAGAGTTATCTACATGGGATTTAAAACTTCGTATAATGCTTGTGTTTAAAATCATCGGTTTAACTCCGCAAATCCGTTTTAATTAATGTTATTTCTATTGAAACGAAAGTTGGTTTTATTATCTGTTTATAAAAAGGTTTTGAGTAAATACCATACGGCTGTTTATGTGTAAGTGGGGGTTTTTTGTGGACTGTATATATTAGCTCGGTTCCAGACAAAGAGAGATTAAGAAGGAAGCGAAGTCGATGGAATTTGTACAGCCTGTTCCACAAGGCAGGGACAGGGAGTGAAAGGGGAAGAAGCGCTGGTCGCGTCAAGGCAGGCAACTCGAACGAAAGTTGTTCTGAAACTGTTAACTGTTGAACAGAGAGAGAGATATGGTCTCAACTCTAACTGGAACCATCATTATCTTGAGGGGGACAGAAAAACTCACCGCTTCTCAAACTATCCAACAAAACTCTTAGATAACATCGACACTCAATCACACTCGAAGAAAAATAACAGCCTGTTATAGTCCTACGATTCTTCAAGATTTCAAAATTTTTTTTTTTGTTCTAATCAAAAGTCAAAAGTACTAATGTCAAAGAAGCTTTATAGTTTAGTTGAGGAAATCCTCAAGTAAAATTTCACGGGGTTATGAAATACGAATTCTGACCTTTAAAACATTATAAAACCCTTATGCCTTTTTTGGCAATTAATTATTTTGCAACTTAAGAAAGAACTATAGGATGTAATAAAGATAACCATAATGAGTATAGTAAAGATATTCGTTATTTAGGCAGATAAATGTTATCAGTTGTAAAAAATAATGAAGTGTAAATAAAACTCATTTCGAAAATTATATTTATTACGTTCATGAAACTAACGGTTTGTCCACCAAAGGTTTAGTTATGCGCTCGATTTTAGCCACAGTAATTGGGATTAAATACAACCCTGGTGCAACAGCCTGACCCAAACTTTAACATTTATTTTTAAACATTCACATAATATACTTAGGTATTCAATCTATTTATATACATTATAATGAATTAAAAGCGTTTGTATAAGGAAGAAATTGGCATTGTCCATTGAGTAGCTCTTATATAAGTGCTGCTTTATTATTAGAAGTAGACTTTTTTAAAGAGGTAAATCAATAAAATCAGTTAAGAAAGAGTTAATATTATCAAACAAGCTAAGCGTTTTATAGGTAACCGAAAATATTATCCTTGTTGATTTCGAAATTAAAAATTTCATTCTCAACCGTAGAAAACTATACTAAATCGTAAAATTCCAATATATAAAAGTAATTTTGTTGCACATTGGAATATTTATGTTACTATAAGCAAGTTAATGATGTATCTGATACTAAAATGTAAATTACCAGTCAAAACTAAATTATATTATCTTTTCACTAAATAGTAAATCTTTAGAAGCAAGTCAAATTACCAGTGTTTTTATGTGCTTCGTTTATTCTCTTGAACGTTGTTCAATTCGTTTAGTCATCGGTCATCGATAAGAGGCAAAAGCTGGTGGACATTTAAAAGTTTATTTCGAGTTAATCTGTTGTACATCTCCCCTTACTTGCGCTTCTTTCTCTGACTCTTCGTTAAACTTGTATGGATTCGGTGTCTATGCTAATATAACGTAGATGGACAACTAGACACGAAAACTAACAAGTTCGATAATGTTACTAGTTCTTGGGTCAGAAAATCCCCTCTACTTAGGAGTTACTTAGTAGATTTCACTCATCATACCAATTATGGTCTAAATACAGTATACAGTAGCAATAGTCTTACGATGTAGGATTGTGTCTAGTAATCTGATAAATTTTAAATAGCAACTATATCTACAAGCCAAGACAAACTGTTATTCGGTTTCACTGTAATCAGATGAACGAGGCAAGTATCTGTTATAAGAACGGCATGTTTTCTCTTTCATTCTCACAATTTTAACATTTTTTCTCTCAAATGTTGGACAAGCATGTAAGCTTGTTTTAGATCAAATCTGCACTGATATATCGATAGCACATCTTCGTGCTTCGGTCCACTGGTTGCACCAACCCACGCCTTGGCCGACTTGAATACGTGCAATAAATAATGAATATACATATGTATAAGTATAATATAAAACCTGTTTATACCGTTCGAAATAGGCTCATTTATATTCAATTCTAGTCTTACATCGAATGAACCATATAAATTCTATGTACACTTTGACTTTTGGTTAATAAATAATAACTTGTATCAAGAAAAATTATTATGTATAAAGGATTTTTTAAAAAAAAGTATACTAATTTCTCTTCTAGTGAATAAAAATGTATAGAAGTGAAAACTTATTTATTTCTTGAGACTTTCTCGTTCATAGACATCAATATTGAATCTAAAAAAAAATGTCAACTAAATATTTGTAACAATCCGAATAGGAAAAGACTGTGCCAGACAAGAAATGATTTTTACCCAAATATACATAGTGGAACATCTCGAAATTGCTTCCTGTCGAAAAGGTTATGTACGTGTTTTGATATTTATTTATTTGCTAGACTATTTGTATTGAACTTGTTATTCATAGCACATTTATTTATTCTGCAATAATATCTTAACATATTTCATCAAATAGAAAGTTAACAAAACAGGATTCATTGCTTCTACGGAAATTCGTAAAAAAGAGTTTTTACAACGCTGCTGTTTATTAAATTGCTTTTGCTTTCGAGCTTGCCGAAGGTAACGGAATCTATGTGATCGTTCTGAAGAACGAAACATTTTTAGGCCTCTGATTTAAAAAATTCCAAGACAGAAACCCGTTTCAGAAATCAGGGACCATTTTTGGTTCCGTGTCTGTCTGTCGTTCAATTTTTGCGAACTAATGTTTCTTAAAAACTAGAAGTCCAATTTTAATAACATTGTTGGTCCCATATAAGTTTCAACCTTCTGCGCTCATTTGTTTCTCTTCTACTTGCGTACAAACATACATTAATTTACACCAGTAGCTTCAAAAGTACTTATCTGATTTGTAAGAAACTTTTATAGTTTATCGAAAGTAATCCGCAGATAGCCCCATATTACTTTGAAACGTATTCGCTTATTAACTTATGCTTAATTGATACTTTAATTCAAGTAAAAAATCAAAACCATTTTAACATTAAAAAAACGGGGGAAACAATCAAACAAATTAGACAATAATAGCTTGTAAAAGCATAAAATTGATAAAATACGTGATAGGATGCTAGGACGCTATGTGCCACACCAATTGGCAGTCTATTTTAATATTGATGATTTGATACTTTTTTATTCTCATTTAGTGGAGTAATGACTGGCCTTATAATGAATACCGGTAGAGAAACGACGCGACGGTATAATCAGCGTTACAAAATGGTAAGGTCAGGTGTGCTTGGTTAATCACCGGTATTTCAAGCTGTCTTTTTTTCCTTTTTAATGCTTAACGAACGTATGCCTGGAATCATTTTAAAACATGCCTATTTACAAAAAAAACTAGGATTATTTCCTTAAGTTTTGTTGTACTTGTTATTCTTCGTGAAATCCTTATTTCTTCACGTATCTAATGAGTGTTTTTTTCCGTTGAGGTGTTAGCTGTGTGCTTGTAAGTGGAAGTGTCAAGGATACATTACGTTTCCCTTAATAGTTCCTTTCCAAGCCTGTAGTCTTCTCTCAACAGGTAAAGAAATAAAAAAATATTCAGCCAAACATCCGAACCGAAACCTATTCTACCGTTTCAAAGAATAAAAAACCCCTCTGGGCCGTCTTTATTTTCAAGGTGGGCGGTAGAAAAAGAAGCATTATAGAAAACTTCTTTAGGCTACCTGTTGTTATCCCAGGCAATAAAATAAAGATGGATCGTTTGAAAATCTTAGAAAAACTTACCTTAGCGCCATGCCCTTCGTTCCTAAAACATAAATATTCCCATAAATTGGAAGAGAGAGCACCCTGAATAATACCTTGAATGTCAAGTTCAAAACTTGTTAACACCTAGCTTTATCATGGGAACATTTTTATTACCATTGATTAACTTAAGCGAATCAATGTTTCGTTCACGATACATCGATTTTCAGATATGTTTCGCATTAAAGATCACATAAATTAAAAGTGAACACTAGTAATGTAGTGGCTTAAAGGTGTCTCCATACAACGTGGACACAAGTGCCAGACTGCCAGACCAAAAAATATCGGCATGTCCCATCATTTTGCACCCATTTTTAATTTTTTTTTTATTGTGCGAATGCAACATACTAAATGGAGTCGGCAAAAATATCTTTTATATATTTCATTAATATTTTATGTTATACAAGTGAAATTTTTGGCTTACATTTTAATATTATCAAGAAGGTACAAGTAAAATAGTACAGTAATAAATGGATTAAAAATGAATATTTTCTACGATCTAATGACTAGTAGGCTGGTAAAAAGTCAGAGGGTGTTTGTTATCGTCATCTATTTTATTCCTATTGTCAGCGTCAGCTCAGCCAAATACTGTTTCCGATCGAAATTTATAGAAAGATATAATGAAAAGAAGCAAAAGTTTAAAGTGAGTATGGCAGTTTACAAATTATTTAATTGGAGGTTTAGATTTCATTTGATTTCATTGATTAAAATATGAACATACTTCCCTACGAACTAGAATGTTCCCTACGAAATAGAATGTTTAGGTGATGGTAGTATCAGAAGTGAAGCGAAGTTTAGGCGTGCTGTATACCTACACATTTTGCCTTTGAACAATTCTAGATTTTTTTTTTTTTTTTTTTTTTTTTTTTTTTTTTTAATAAGTAAACAGAAGGTAAAAGTAACTAGTTAATTAACTGAACTAAACAAAACATCCTATTTCTATAGTTCATTCTATTTATATAATTAGCTGAAGCATAGAATTATGAATTTATTCGTTAGCTTATAGTTAGCTGAAGCATAGATTTATGAACTTAATCTATAGCTTATAGTTTAGCAGAAGCATAGAATTATGAACTACTGTATTTCCTGAAATACTGAACTTAATCGGTTATTTTCAGTGGATGTTATGTAGATGTTTATTCATTATGAGTACTTAACCATATCTAAAGCATAAATTGCAGTGGCAATTATCTCTCTAGAACTACTTAACATTAACTGGTTTTAGAGTTAGAATTAATTAACAAAACGTAACAGAACAATATTCACCTAATATTTAGTGAAAATTACCTCTCACATTTTGTTGAAATTAGATTCAACAACAATTTGAACTTAATTACCCTTTAATTGTAGTGAATAAAGTGTAATTTTAAAAATTATTAGTTTATTTGCATAACAAATAAGCAACCATTTGAGTACAGAATGGTTTTAGCGACTTAGAGTAAGAAGCAAGCTGATGCATCAACAGTCAGTTCACAAAAGATGACCATTTAGAGTGGTCCAAATTATTTCTGGATTATAATAGTTGCTTAGTGGTATGATAATAAACTAATAATTTTATAATTGCTCTAAGTTTAAATAATTATTAGGTATTATAAAAAATAGTAGGTATAATTTCCACTAAGTATTTACTAAAACATTTATCTTAGTTATAGGTTGTCAGGCCAGTTGATACTAAGCAGTAGCAGAAAGTGATACACATAATTAGCTCCTACTTTCTTCATATTTTACTTTTGAAAGGTGATGGTTAAGTTCTCTTAACTTATAGAATAATACCAACTAATGATAAAGTTCGTCCGTAAAAGCTAACAGTAGTACTCGGTAAGTTAGCAGTATTAAACTAAGTAAACTGTATTTAAAAGCACAATAAGTAGATAGGTTTATTATCGGAGTTTCCCGTTTTACGAGCAAGAACCACAAAATTTCAGTTATAAAACATGTATATTTTACGCGTTAACTGACACAAAGACAGCATATACTTAAGTATATATAATTATAACTGGGCAAACATTAAATAACTACGAACTTGAGAACTTAAGAGGTCTAGCCAGATTACTACAATCTAATTACTGCATACTTTACTAGTGATGTGAGGCATGAAAAACTTCCAAAGAAATAAAAAATGTTTGCACTTATATCGCCCATATTGTTTTCATTATGGAACCCAGGAAAAAGTTTCCAGAGAATAACTTAAGTAGACTTAATCTACCAGAAAAGACCTTTAAAATGGTATGTCAAATGCTACACGTAATCATTAACTTATTTGGAAACTCCCATTTTGGCCATATTTGTCTTCAAAATGCCGGCAAAGAATAAAGAATGCTAATTTGAAAGTAATAGTTACATATATTCTTTTCCTACTTTGCAAGACCTTTAACATTATAAACATGTCATGCTTACTACAGACTTTTTGTTTAGTCGTCCCCCATTTTGAACATATTAAGTGTGAAATTTAAATAACTGCATTTTCATGTCATGCTATAAGCATGACTATAAACTTTTTATTTAGTCGTTCACCATATTGGAAACCATCTTGAAAATATGTAGGGTGGAATTTCCAAAAACTATAATGTTATCACAACTTATAAGATGTGCCTGTGTGCCGAATTTCTTTCAAATCGATCGACTTTTACTCCAGTTATCGCTAGACAAACAAGCACACAAATCCACACACTTTTCAAATCAGGTCTCAACAGTCTGATGAAGCAATATTTGAATACGTCGTTCGATACTAAACCTCTACTGATTCTTAGTGTATTATATTAAGATTTCTTTTTTTAAGTTAGTAAATATTAAATTATAAAAAAATAAATCATTCTAAAATGAATGAAAAAAAATTATAATTAATTACTGAAGATCATAATTTGTAACACAAACATTATAAACTATAATGTAATAACGAAAGTAAAAATGTAATTCTAAAAATGTTTTTGAATATTTTGAAATAACTTTTTATATTATGTATTTGTTAAACCTACTGAAGCTCAATGTTATCAGTGAAGCCTTTCATTTTGAGGAAGGATAAAGAGATAAGTGTCATTACCCAGTTAACCAACCATATAAACAAGATCAGTCAAAAAGTTAAGTGTATTTTCGTGTTGTTTATTTTATGTTGATTTTTTATTTTACTGTCCCAAAGACAAGATATGAGAATGTGTTTTTTTCACTCGCGTGGTTCAAGAGATTTTTTTTTATTTCTTCTAAAGGAGTTAATGTTTTTTAAAAATGGCTTTTGTTAGGGGATTGGGAAGAGATACAGAGGGCTTGTGTCAGATCCCCAGAATACCACATGTGTCTCTTGCCCTGTTTACATGACTACGAAACTCGTAATTCCAAAACCAAAACCTCTAACTCAACACAACCTTTTATCTTTAACATAAACAGTTAAGATTATTACTTTCAGAGTTATTATGAAAGCTGTTTAAACGTTGGTCTTTTTCTTAAATAAAATATCCTACTAATCCTAACGCAACCGTAGAATAGCTTTCTACTACCTGTTTCTAATGATTTAGATAAAAATATAAACGTACATACATTCATTTTCGAAATTAAGAACAGCAAAACTTAATAAGGGAAAATGTCTTCGTTGTTTGTTGTAATAACGGTGTGCAATAGGAGCCGGATGTAAGTAAATGAATTATTAGAAATAGTAAAGCAAGCTTACAGATGATTAATTACAGAAAGTTACCCGTTTCTATGTGAGGAAGACTACCGTAGTCGTAAAGCAGATACTAACTTCATATATGTTAATTGATAACTTAGTAACTTCGTATGTCACTGTACAAGGTACAGGTACTAATCGGGTACTTTATAATTATAAGTGATATTTCTCGGTTAGTTCTATTGTCGTAAATGTTGACTCCTAGACTTGTGGAAAATTGGAAGCTTAATTCGGGAGTAAGTATCGTTACTGATAGAGGAAATTATTTTTCAGTGTAGCTCAGTTGGTAAGAGCGCTATACTGGAAATATAGAGGTCCGTGGTTCGAGTCCCGGCGCTGGATTCTATTTTTCTCTGTCTGTGTCCCGTTGTTAATAATTATAATTTGATTTAAATTAAAATTTAAACTTTCCGTAGTATGAATACTACCAAAAACTTAAAATGATTTCATATGTTAAGTAAAGTCCTTTAACGCTTAAAGGGTATTAAATTATCCTTTCACAATCACAATAAAAGAATTAGAAGCGAAGGATATTATACCTATAACTGCAAAGAAATTACGTAGCTAACATCAAAAATGAGAAATTTTCCGAAATAAAAATAAATAATTCGATTCTTTACTCTACAAACCCGTACACAGTTATTTACGATAGATTATACATTATACCTCAATTTTTTATTTGGCTATTAAGGTGCAAATTCTCTGGACGTTACTTTTATTCGGTGACGGTCTAAACGCACGGCTATCGAGAGAACAATTGCTTATATCTTCTTTTAAAAGTTATTGGACATTTAACATTATCAAATTCATTCCTGGTTATCTATCAGACAGCAATTTAAACCTACGTTATTATTAATGGATTTGAATTAAATGTGCAATGTTACAGAAATACAATAGAATGGGATTTCCTGTGAATAACTGATAATGTCAAACAAAAATGATAAAATAGATAATACTCATTAGTATTAGTACACACATAATTACTTGGATATCAAGGATTTATACTCAACGCTTTAAAAAACACCTTAAATTACGTAATCCATTTACAAATTTGTTATCCCTTTTTAAGCTATCAACATTCTTTCTTCTAATATTTTCCGTTAATTTCATGCCTTTTTTTCTCTCTGTCTGCCTCTGAAACAAAGATAAAAAAATTGAAAAGCTAGATGAGTGATAAAGATTTAAAAGAGGGAAGGAAGATGCTTTAAGCTGTTAATTGTACGGTCGGGAAGTAAGGGTGAGGAGGTGGAAGTTTTAAAGGGCTTGGCGGCACCGCCGTAGGGCTGTGTTTAGAGAAGAAAAGGGCTCGAGCAAGGAGGACCCCGACTTGTCTAATGAGTTTTCACGAGTTTTTAACTTGACCTTCTGCTTTTTGCTTTTTTAATAATAAGATTTTCCATAATCGATCCCTCCTTCTTTTCGTCATTACTTCGCTCTGGGTACAGTTCAAAATAAACTTGAATTGAAATCCTCACTTTCTCCATCCTTTCGATAATTTTGTCTCTAGAGTAGACCCTTGCCTTCATGAAATAAGAAAAGAGAAAAAAGTACGGTACTCTGTACTCTCAAAAGACAACGATAACTTTTATTTAACTGCGTTATTTATTTATTTATTTTTTTTTTTAACTTAGAAATGAAATAAATTATTCTGGAGCAAGTTTCTTTTCGGTTGAGGTAGCGTATCTGGGGCATCATGTATAGCAATGCAAAAACTAACAAATATAATGCTTACATAATTAAAGTGTTTCCCGTATATTGATATAAATTGCATTATTTATGTATTATTTTTCATTTCATACTCTCTTGAAAATCCAGATACGCTACATCGAAGCCCAATTAATCTACGACAGATGCATACCCATACGCCCAAGATTCGCAAAATCGACCTGTATATAGGTGTGTCTTAAAATAGAGGAGTTAATATGGAAAATGAATAAAGAGAAAACTTATGAAATGAAGAAGAATCCATAATTGGTGCATATTTTTATCAATATTTTTATCAGTTTTTTTTTTCATTTCTATACATGATGCCCCAGATACGCTACCTCAACCAAGGGTATTGTTATCAGTGGCGTAACTATGGGCCTGAATTGCGAGTGGGCCTCCGGTGCCAGGGGGCCCCAAATCCAATAAAAATGTCATACAACTACTTTGTATCAACGTCGATGGGGCCCCTTTAGAGCAAAATAACTTCTAACTAGGAATTATACTTCTATACTTTTGTCAGGGGGTCCCATTTATTTCTACTTAGATGAAAAAATCTACTTTTACGTAAACGTAAAAGTACGTTTTACGTATTTACTTTTCTACGTTAAACTGTACCGCGCCCAAGCTTAGGCTTATGCGGACAGTAAGAAAACCTAGTTTTAAGACTCTTATTTGTTATAAGATTTACTTTAAAATGTATTCTGTTTTACCACTGTATTATATCATAAATAAATAAATAAATCAATCAAAAACGATACGAAAACTTAGATTTTTGTGATGTTTTCACCTTATTTAATAATGTCTGTGTTAATTTACAGGAGAGAAACTGACAAATAAATCATATTAATAACTTTTACATTTTTTACGTTTAATGCAATTAAAAGAATGTTTTTAATAAAACTTATCAGCTATAGAACAACTCAATTATATGTTTTTCAGGCCCAACTTATTTAAACTTTAAAATTCGTATTTTGAAAACTACAATTTCACCGATTGAGCTGAAATAAACACCAATTATTCTTTTCTTTAAAAGATAAATAATTTCTTCATAATTCAAATTAATATCTGCTGCTATTTTGAGAATTATTTGGTAAAGAAAAAGGTCCGAGATGCCCCTCGTCCATTTTTTTTTTAATTGGTTCATTACTTTAGAATAAGTTATTCTTTAAGCTCAAATTTTAAAAACTTTGTTGAAGTATTTTTTAAAAAATAATTAAAACAAGCAAATAAGTGTAACAATTTCAACAGGTTAGGTTAGGATTAGAAAGGCTTCAGCAGGATTTAATTGGTTTAATGAAAAGCTATTACATTTTACTGCAAAACGTGGTCCGGTATTCGGACATTGTTAGTCTTGTTTCACACAGTAGAGATCCGATGTTACACCTGTTTTATAGAAAATTTCATCGGATTCTGTCTCGTGAACCGTAAAGAGAGCAGTGTAATCGTACTCGGAAATAATTTGCATTATATTGACATAAGAGCAACGTCAGGTAGTTGCAAATAGCGGAGTAACAGCAACAAAACGAATGCTTCAACGTTACCTACGTATATCTTCAACACATTCACACATTACCAATAATGGCATAAACCAACACAACTCAGCAGACTTTCAAATCCTCCTGTTTACTTAAAGCAATAACTAACTTTTAGTTCTACCTTCAGGCTTTGTACTCCTGGTCTCTTGTTGATTTTAAATGGCGAACAAACTCAAGTGTTCTATATTATCTTCCTTCGATAAAATAGAACTTGGTTATTAACAACAATAAAATTCAAAATCAACCAATATCAAAATAAATTGAAACGACGAATCTGACAGCTTCTACTTTCTGATTATACGATAAGTGTAATTACATAGAGGAATTCCATAATAAACTATAATATTATTATAATACCGGTGTTAAATTATAAATTTTATTTGTGTAGGATATGCATGGAAGAATAATAATACTCCTTGGATTAATTCACTAGAACCTCGAATATACCTCCTACCTTGTTAGCTTCAGGGTATTTACTTCTTATTTACTGTCCATGTACATCATAATTTTTTTTTCTAATGCGTAGTGTTTTAAAGAAGTTATAGTGACTAAGAAAATTATTGTTTAAATTGACTTTAACAAACTGTTTCAATGAAAAAGGTATACTTAAATACTTATAGGATTATTAAAAAGTACTTGAATATGAATATATGAAAAAAGTTTATTGGAACGAAGTTCCTAATGGCACGTTCTGGAGCCCGGGAGTGAATCCGAACGAAAAGACCAAAAGCACCGTCACAAAATCACCGTCACGAAATCTACTGATGACAATAACTTGAGTAAAAGATGACCGAGATAGTTTAAATTTGGTACACATGTTCATTTTACCAATGCCCAGGNTTTGATGAAATGTTCAATAATAATTAAATGTACCTTTGAAAACTAATATATGGAGACATTGGGCTAAATAATAATGAAATCGTATATGAGAAAGTTTGCTGAGTTGTCTCGGACCGATTTTTTCAAGTTATTGTTCAAACAATGATAAGCTTCTAATCTCTTCTCATGCCCTACATTCATTTAATGGGTCAGACTATAAGTGTTTTAGGAGGCAAAATGATAACATAGAACATTTTAACCAGAAAATTAAATTAATCCAGCGGCTTAGCTTTAAGCTCTGGATTGTCAATATTTCTTAATCTATGAAATATTCAAGTACATAAATACCTACTGGGGTCTTAATGTGGCATTTGATATGTATTATTTTCAAGAAAAATAAAAAAAATAATACATTAATAATTCAAGGAATACTCTTTGTGTTGGTTTCTCTAAATGTTCATTTCTTTGTACATCCGGTTTTTTGCTTAAATACTTATAGGATTATTAAAAAGTACTTGAATATGAATATATGAAAAAAGTTTATTGGAACGAAGTTCCTAATGGCACGTTCTGGAGCCCGGGAGTGAATCCGAACGAAAAGACCAAAAGCACCGTCACAAAATCACCGTCACGAAATCTACTGATGACAATAACTTGAGTAAAAGATGACCGAGATAGTTTAAATTTGGTACACATGTTCATTTTACCAATGCCCAGGCTGAATTCGTTGGACAACGTTATCCGCCCAAGCGTTCACGCGCATCGCTCGCGTAAACTTAAGCTTCAAACATTTTTGGACGGGAAAAAATGTTATCGACAATATTAGGGAAGCCTGTCCCTTGACTTGTTTTGTTTATTTTTGTTATTACTTATGTCAAAATGTCACTTCGTTTTGTAAATATAGAAAATATAATCAGGGTTTTTGTTAAAGGTAAAATTAAAAGAGCTGACGCTTATTTCAGTATATTAGGTATATTATTATTATAATACTGCGTACTTAATCCAAGAAAAATTCTAAGTTCATCTATTTAATAAGACAAACAACTTTTTAAATATTTTTTTTTAGTATAACGAACACCGACACTGTTATGAAGTGATAAAGATCGCTAAATTTGTTAAATTGGACCCCTAAAAACGTCTTAAACGTGGACGTTTAAAATAAAGAAAACAACGGCTAGGTACAAACAGTTAACTACTTTTAATTTTGTCTTTTTTTTAACTCCGCCATGCACAAGTAGTTAGCAACGTATACGT
Source organism: Gerris buenoi (assembly GCA_001010745.2). Classification (NCBI taxonomy): domain Eukaryota; kingdom Metazoa; phylum Arthropoda; class Insecta; order Hemiptera; family Gerridae; genus Gerris; species Gerris buenoi. The sequence continues at coordinate 334,989 of KZ651132.1, forward strand.
ACTTAGCTGTGCGATTTTATAAATTATATTTAATGAAAAATGGAAGGAACATCGTTCCTACCGGGTATCCCGCGACACCACACGCATTTTTAATTAATCTAAGTACTATTTATTAAGATTTAACACGGCAAAATTAGTTACATTAAACATCTTGACACATCTGGTTTAGATTCTGTTGCAATATAATGAAGTTTTTATTTTTCATAAAAAATACATAATTGTTTCAGAATTACCTTTAATAAACTAGGATGCAAACAAAATATGTTTCTAAGCAGATGAACTAATGTGCGATGCCTGTTTTTCTTGATCATTAGCTTAAAAAGTAAGACAGTAAACGTTCTGATGTATACGTTAAGATAGCGTACATCATCTGATGTTTTATAAGATAGAGGTAAAGGCCAAGGCCAAGGCCCATAGTCGATCAAAGATTTTGCGCAAACCTGATGACAGATACGCTAATGTTTGATGTTATTGACCGTGTATGGGGCTGTTCGATGTTTGTACAAACATTTTGACCGTGTAAGGGGGCCTTAAAATGCGTATGTTTTGTTTTATTTATTATATACAGTTAAGGCCTTAACTGCATTTGTCTCTTATTAATTCATCATCAGGCATCATCATCCTCTATTTAATCCGTCCACCATTCACTTAGAAATCTATACGAGGATGAAGAAAAAGAGAATAAATCCTTTTATTTTTTTCTCCAAACTATGAAATAAAGTTGAGGGTATATAATGTGTAACGGCCGTCGTGGTGTTTTTCTTAAGAAGGTTTTGGAAATAAAACGAAATAATTCTTTGAAATTTATCGCTCGGTTGGAGAGTATAGGGCTGTGTATAAGAACTGAAGGATAAGGGATATAAAGGCGTATATAAGAAAAGATTAGGAGTATGTTTTATGGTCTATCAGATTTGTATGGGTTCCAGTGCCTCTATACTTGCTTCTCCACCGCTCACTATCTCACAACACGCGTATCTATATATCTATATACTCTGTTCAACATCACTCCCTTTATATCTACAAGCTTTATAACCATGTTTCTTTATCAATTAAATCTTTTACGGGCCAGGTGTGTTAACAAGACAACTAATTGATACAAACAGAGAGGTCTTATTAAGCATTACCTTGTCATCAAGTATTTAATATAGAATTTAGAGCACATCCTAATTGTTTATCACAGATTTAATGTTTATCTTTAACTGTCTCAATATTCATCAAGTGTTAATATAGTTTTAAGTTAATATTAAAATGCTTTGCTAAGCTAAAATTAATAAAATTTCTTTAACAACTAATCTACTATACTAACTTAAACGTCGTGCTAAATTCTGTTACAAAGTAATGAGTACTTTTACTTTCTCATAAATAAAGAGAAAGTATTGTGATGGTGCGAAAATTCGATTTTAAGATTTTGATGGACTTACACGTTTTGAGGTCCCTTGACTCCCAAAAGTGGTTTAAAAAATGGCATACATGTTTAGAAAAATCATACCCCGAGGGGAAATCAAGAAATGAATTTTAGCCATAAATTTGGGGGCCTACCCCCCCAAAAAATGATTTCTAAAAAACGGTTCTGACAATTATGATTAAAAAATTCTAAAATGTAGTCCAATTAAATACGAATCCAATAAGTATTTTCCCGGGAAAAATCTAGTTTCTGAGATATAGCTTAAAACACAGACGGAGAAAGCCCGGGTTCGATTCCCCGCCCAGGAGAAGTTATTTTTATAATAAATTTTGATGAAATGTTCAATAATAATTAAATGTACCTTTGAAAACTAATATATGGAGACATTGGGCTAAATAATAATGAAATCGTATATGAGAAAGTTTGCTGAGTTGACTCGGACCGATTTTTTCAAGTTATTGTTCAAACAATGATAAGCTTCTAATCTCTTCTCATGCCCTACATTCATTTAATGGGTCAGACTATAAGTGTTTTAGGAGGCAAAATGATAACATAGAACATTTTAACCAGAAAATTAAATTAATCCAGCGGCTTAGCTTTAAGCTCTGGATTGTCAATATTTCTTAATCTATGAAATATTCAAGTACATAAATACCTACTGGGGTCTTAATGTGGCATTTGATATGTATTATTTTCAAGAAAAATAAAAAAA
>KZ651132.1:358784-371231 GCA_001010745.2 Gerris buenoi
TCAAACATTAAATAAACAACAGCAATCAAGATTCAGAGTTTATTTACAAAAAGAATTTAAACATAAATACAAAGAAACACTGATACACTAAGTCCAAAAACATAAGCGTCTGAATTACAATCAAAACCCAAAACCGATCACGTGGTCTCTCCTCAACTCCGCTAACCTCTCTCAGGTCTCAGTGTAGCCACTACACAACATCCATATAATCTATAAACCAAATCTATACAATATTCAAAGAGAGGAGTGAGAAGCTAATGATGTATTTATTTGTTGGCAAAGTGCGCAGCTGAAATAAAACAAGATTTTCTAGCTATACTACTGTCATAGAACTCTCCTGATTGAGCCAAGCGACCAAATTTTAGAGTAGTTAAATGAGTAGTCACAAGTCACAATACGTCTACAGTTATATATTTCTTCTACGTTACAATAGGTTTGTTCCAACAACACTTCAAACTAGTTTGAAACTGTGCGACGCATGTGCATTAGCAACAGGAGTTCAATTTTAGTCCAATGCGCACGCGTCGGACAGTTTCAAACTAGTTTGAAGTGCGGTTGGAACAAACCTTATACTACGCTATCTTATTTTGTAACAAAAGCGATTTTTTAATACAGTTTTGTTTCCCACAGGCTATAAAAGAAGACGAAAACGTAAAAATAAGTTAAATGATTTTTTATCTAACCTGAAAGTTTTAATTCTTAAAATGTTGGGTCGATATGGGTGTAATAAAAGTTTTTGCGATGGCCATAGCAGGTCTTTCAGGTCAACAATATTGCAAAAAAAGTCAGAGTAGCTGTAAAATTAGTATCTTAATTATAGATGACGTCTTATAAAATGGATGTGTGATCCCAGTAGTTGATTAGTAAATATAGAGGTTCTTGTACTGTGATCATGTGGTACAAAAGTTGTGAAATTTTGACTTTTTAAATCGTTATTTTTAACTCTGTTCTGAGCATTTTAAAAGCTTGAATACACAACATTTTCCTTCATATTTGGTAAAAAATAAACAAAAAAACATTAGTAAAAAATAAAACTCACATGTCCACCAACATTTTTCCGTCGGAGGCACCGGTACAATACCGTCACAAATCAAGCACTATGTGATCCAATTCAAAATGTAAATGAATTCCCCTTTAACTAACTGATCACAAGCAAGAAGCCTCGAGAAACCTAAAAAATTAAATGGCTGTATTAAAGCTGTAAATGTATAAATTATTATTATGCTGAGTTGAACCAAGTTACCAAGTTTAAATCAATTTAATTACAAAGCATTCAAAGTAAATAGTAGTAAATTAAGACTTATTTAATTAATTTAAAACATCAAAAATAACTTGCGAAGCAGAACAAATTTGTAATGTAAAAACACATAGTTAATTTAAGGTGTGATGGGGGTAAACCTTTATAAAAAAATACTCTTTTTCACCATTTCATGGGAAAATATTAAATCTTGGATATGCTTTTGAGAATTGAATCCACAAATCGACATTTTAATGTTCTTCCATGAAGTGAAGAAAATCAGTGTACGTGAACATTTGTCTAATTGATATAGTTGATGGAATCAAGGAGTAAAATTATTTATCCATTTTGATTGTCATTTGATATAATTTTAATTGCCATTTTGATTGTTCTAATATCATATTGTATAACATTTAGAAGTACATACTATCGGTGAAATATATTACTACAATGAATCCAAATGAAAACCAATCTACACCCTATTATATTCTTACTTGGACACATTTTATTTCGTTTATTGAAACTTCAGCCCACCTATCGTCGAATTTTTGTACTACAAATAAAATCCTATCAACCTCCATCTTAAATCTTAACTTCCTGGCACAATATTTAAAAGCGTTTAATTTTTTAAGTCGATTTTTCAGATCGTTATATCCAAACATCGTTGTATTCTATATAAAATATATACTTAAAAAATTGTGTAATGAAAGAATGAAAAGTGGGGATCTCAAATGACAATAAAAACATTTGATCTTATTCAAGGTATTAATCCTTCAAAAGATTAGGCACTACTAAAAGCAGTTATAATAATTTATTAGTTAATGAGAGAAGTAGGTTATTTGCGTAGAATTGTATGTTAAATTAATTGTTAAGGAAAGTAGTTAAAGACCTACCAATGCAAACTTCTGCGGCTTTAGAAGTTTGAAAAGACCATTTGCAGAAACTGAAACGAAACAGACTAACTCAAGTTGAAAGACGAAGTAGAATCAACTGAACCGCTATTTGGGTATAAGTTTCTATTCAAAAGAGGTAGGAGAGAGGAGGGGGAATAAAGTACTGAAAACTGCACCGTCAAAACACCTTTTTCCGGGTGTCAATATAGACAATCATTACGTAAACAGGAAGTATCTATACTTTCCGATCGGTGCTATATTGGGAAAGTACTTAACTAGATATTTTACAACTTACATTATCTTTAAAGTAGACCAATGCGTTTTTATACTAAAGAGATAAACACAGAAGAATTAACTACATATTTAACAACTCAGCATTATCTTTAAAGTAGACCAATGCGTTTTTATACTAAAGAGATAAACACAGAAGAATTAACTACATATTTAACAATTCAGCATTATTTTTNATTTTGTAATAATTTTTACCTTCTTACTCATTTCCTAGTTTTAAAGATCTTTAAAACTTTGAATAACATGTCATACTGCTGACCACCGTATTGATATAATATGAAATTTGCAAATTTAATTGTTAAATTTCTTCCTACTCTTCAATATCTATCAAACTATGTATAACATTCCATACTTTTATTCACTCACCATATTGGCCGCCATCTTTAAAATATTAAGTTTAAAATTTTAATAGTTACACATTCTTTTCCTTCTATTCAAAACATTTATAATATTATGTCACACTGACTAAAACATTCTTTTTAGTCTTCTGCCATACTAGCATTCAATAATAAATACGGACGAAATTTTTTTACTAATTTATCATGTGGAAGCACTGCTTATAGATTTATTTAGATTAATTAATGACTTAAAGCTTCTACATTTTGAATTTCTCCTTTATATCTTTAAAGTTTCTCATGAGATTCTGTTGAGGATAAGACTTGTATTATGTGTGTTCTTAACGTATAAATCCCATGACATTTCTTTTAAGCCATTAATTGTAGAGAGCAATGTGAAATTCTAGATATTTCCAAGTTAATGTAAATTATAAATATTTGAAATATAATTACAATGACTATGTACTTATTTTAGAACTCGCCATTACCTTTAAAGTAGACTAATGCGTTTCAATACAAAGAGATAAACACAGAATAATCGTAATTCACTCAGAATTATTTAAGAAAATAAGAGATAAACACAAAGAATTAACTACTTATTTTAGAACTCGCCATTACCTTTAAAGTAGACCAATGCGTTTCAATACAAAGAGATAAACACAGAATAATCGTAATTCACTCAGAATTATTTAAGAAAATGTATAAACAAAGAAGATATGTTCGTTCAACTAGATCTGCGTGATCTGTAATTAATAACGTTGGAAGTACTAGGATGGTAATAATATAGATTTCTAGAGAAGCCATAGGAATGTGTGTATTAGGACCCGTGCACACAACCGATTTTAAAACGTCCGGTGTGGTGTGTGGTATACGTCAGAAAGGTAGTGCTCATACCTCCAGTTCCACCTTCGATCGTTTTTTGCAGGTCTACCACCACCACAACAGTAAAAAAAAATCTAATCTTTGTGTTTCTAAAAGCAATCAATAGATAAAATACTTAATAAGAATATAATTACAAGATAAAAAGATCTTTTTATATACTAAATTTTTAAATTTTCTGTCATAAATTATAAATTTGAAATCCGTCAAAATGAAGAGTGTAGGCAAATATGGATACGTCAAAACAAATAAAATAACTTGCGATTTTTCCCGAACTAACTTTCCATTCATCAAAATTTGCTGAAAACGAATTAAATTCTGCTAAAATATGGCTAAAAGTATTAAAATAATGCATTGTTATCGTGTTCTGAGCTATTGTAAAAGTTTAAAATGTCTAGCTACTCGGGAAGTTAGTTAAAAATCGATAGCAAGATTTGTACCGGACAAACAAACAAGAAAACAAGTTAATAAAAACGTAGTAAAAATGTGTTTCCTCCAAAATGTTAAAAATAAATTATTATCTTGGGTACAGTTTGGGCTAGACATAGACATTTAGGGGTGGTTTTATTGCGTTTGCTCAGTAAAAATGAATAATAAAGGCGTTTGATTCACGTTTCAAGGTTATAGCTAAAAGAAACTATTTAATTGCCCATCTTAATATGTTTCGGCCGATTATGTTGGTTAACGAACGCGTTCTACTTATTAGATTCTCTAAGGGTTTTACTCTGGGGATTTTGCGTGTGTGCATAAAGCAGATACTTGGTCAATTTATTTTTTTAATTACATAATATTTTAAATTTTAAACTTATAGAATTATAAATATTTAAGCAATAAAACCCTAAGACATCTTAAGGAAAAACTTTTCTCGCTTTACTAATAAGAATTCGCTAACAAATATCGTAGTCCAGGATTTAACGTGCAAAAATGTGTCTGAATAACAACAAGCTTGAATTTTGAGTATAAGTATATCTTTTTGTGCATTTTAAGAATATGTAGTCGGCTAAGTTTGTCTGCGGGACATAGTTTGTCAATAGGCATTTGAAAAAAAANTGCACTCAGGAACATGAAAATCACATGGTCCAACATAATGGGCGGGATATGCCCGAGCTTCCTCTACCTTCCGAAAGTTATGCGTTCAAAATTAAATAATTTTAATAGAAAGGTCACTTACTTGTCACTGCTTGTCTTTGCTTACAATTTGTGTTTGAATTTTACCGCCAACATTTTTAAGACATTTAGCATTTTTTCAGTTAATTTAAACGATTTATAATTACCAATAATTGTAATGTTATTGGAAATAAATAATATATAATTACATAATAGTCAGGAAGCCGTTTTCTCGGGAAAAAGTAGTTCCTGAAAAAATAGCTTAAAACGCGGACGGAGAAAGCCCGGGTTCGATTCCCCGCCCAGGAGAAGTTATTTTTATAATAAATTTTGATGAAATGTTCAATAATAATTAAATGTACCTTTGAAAACTAATATATGGAGACATTGGGCTAAATAATAATGAAATCGTATATGAGAAAGTTTGCTGAGTTGTCTCGGACCGATTTTTTCAAGTTATTGTTCAAACAATGATAAGCTTCTAATCTCTTCTCATGCCCTACATTCATTTAATGGGTCAGACTATAAGTGTTTTAGGAGGCAAAATGATAACATAGAACATTTTAACCAGAAAATTAAATTAATCCAGCGGCTTAGCTTTAAGCTCTGGATTGTCAATATTTCTTAATCTATGAAATATTCAAGTACATAAATACCTACTGGGGTCTTAATGTGGCATTTGATATGTATTATTTTCAAGAAAAATAAAAAAAATAATACATTAATAATTCAAGGAATACTCTTTGTGTTGGTTTCTCTAAATGTTCATTTCTTTGTACATCCGGTTTTTTGTTGAAGTTAGTTCAGGTTTGGAGTTCTTTTCTTAAATTTGAGATTCTAATTTGTGGTTGTACTACATAGACGGACACTTCTTCGAATAGTTTCTTTGAAGGTGATTCTTCCATTACCCTCATCCTTTCATTATAATTTACAATGGTCCTTTGAGTTTCTCTTCCCTATAAACATTTAATCGGCTTAATGCAGAGCCTCAAAAGGATTGAATTGTCACTAAAATAAATAACATTAAAACCAAATAAATAACCTCATACCAACATTAAAAAAGTCCAGTCATGCACCATGACTTAATAAGCAAATTCTGCACTTAATAAGAAATCTGCGTTTTATTGGCTTATGATAATATAGGAAGATTTTTGTTTAGAATTTAGATGGGTGAAAAAAAATGTACACAGGGGTAGGTACGGGGTACAAAAATCAAAATAGTATTCACCCTGCAAGATACATGTCGTTGGAAAGATCTTAAAGAGTACAGTAATTGTTGTTATGTACACTTTTATAATATTTTCATATAAGAGGGGGTAAAATAAAAAACATGTTTTTACGCTATTTTTGACCCTAAATTGTCAAAATTTAAAATTACCCCTAAATAAACTCCAAAAATTCTGGCCAACGAACTCATCCTTTCATTTGATATTAATGAAATTTTTAAGTGCATCCTAAGAGGAGATATTGTCTGGAGTGACACATACATATATATATACATAAAAAAAGTGTTAAATTTTAGAAATCGNGTGTTCTGAGCTATTGTAAAAGTTTCAAATGTCTAGCTACTCGGGAAGTTAGTTAAAAATCGATTGCAATATTTGTACCGGACAAACAAGAAACCAAGTTAATAAAAACGTAGTAATAATTAGTTGTACAAAATACACATTTTTTTCGATAGAAATTCATTGCTAGTATTCTTTGTAATGCGTACATGTGTCAATTCACGGTTAATAAGTATATTTTGTTAATGTGGCAATGCTGAAGTTCTTGCGTTCAAAAAATCGATTATGCACTAGGGGCCTTACCGTGATAAATCAAAACGAAATATATTAGCACAATGAAATTTCTAGAGTTAAATAACATTAATTCTCTTCATAACAGTACGTATGTGTAATGTGTATTTAGAATAAAATTGTTTCATATACTTAAACTAATCTCTTACTGCATAATTACAAATAAAAATAAATAAAATGAAAATCAGAAACACAAATTAAAAAATTCCGTTCTTTAATCCAACAAATCCAACACTTAATTTAGAGTGCAATGAACTCGTAGTTTAAAGAAGGGGATACATTTATTATAATTAACTAAACTTAATTTATTATATACATGTATTTAATTGTAATGCTAAAAACAACAATGTTGCTATTTACTAATGTTATAATTGTATAAAGATAAAAGAAAACATGACAGCCACTACCGACGCGATGCGATTTAATACTGAAAAAAGTTTTTTAACTTGAACATTTGCGTGTCTTAAAGTTTTGCAATAACTATATTGGTGTGTATTAAAATAGAAAACAAACATTTGTTGGTTTTTGAACCCTTAATACTGCCTTACATGTTCCCTTGTCATAAATGTTTATATAATTTTCATAAATGTAAACATATTGATGGATTATAAAATAGTCTGGTTAATAAAAAACCAGCAAAAAAACTCATCTCTGTAAATACTCCCTCAACCCGTCAAATATCAGTTCTGTATGAATCAAATAAATATTTGGTTTTCATGTGATTTTTTTATTTTTATTCAATTCCATTCTATTTTATTCCATTCTGTTTTATGAAGTAAAACTCTTTATAAATAAGAAATCCACGACACTAAGAAAAAAAACTTATTTTTTTGTTGAAGTGCATTTGTAAAATATTTACAGATCAAATATTGGTATATTATTCCTATTTAGATAGGCTAATGCTGAGAAAAGTCAAAATCCATCTTTATCTTTTCTTGAAGCAAAAAAATAAAAATAAAGATAGGCGGTAGGTTCTGACAGTTTTTGCGGGAAAGAGATAAAATCACATGTGGATACTTAGTAATATATAATAAACTATAATAAATTCTCAAGTAAAGCCACTTTTACCACAATTTAAAACTGTGGTTTACACCACAAACCATAAAACCTAGTGAAAATTACGACTTATTTAAATATTTAGTAAATTATAAATATTTGATATATAATTACAACAGTTGTTAATTCAAATCTTCTAATAGCCATTGAATGACAAAATAGAAGCTTCAAGCATACCAAAAATCTTCACTTAGACTATTAGATTCTACCTGACTATTTCATTTGATGATAAAGTGAAAATAATTTCTCTAAATGAACCTACTCGGAGGAATTGTTCATTGCAACCAAACTAGTAATGCGGTGCATTAAGAACGCGCGTAAAATTGTACTCATATTTCGGCCATATTAGTTTTTGATATGGTTAGGTACCAGAAAAATGTTTTTGGGCAGGAACTTACAAATTCCTAATCTACTTAAAAAGTTTTAAAATCATATTTAATATGCTTTATGTAAGCACAAACACTAACACCCTCATTTGATAATCTTTGATTTCACCATACCACCTGGCAACAAATGAAATTATGTAATAAAATAGTTATTACTTACTTAATATTTTTCTACTTTCCAAGATCTTAACTTTGTATTCAATATCACACCGCTGACTACTGTCTAGATATAATAATATAAAGTTTAAAATTTTAATAGTTACATTTTTTCCCACTCTAAGGCTCTACGCCCTTTGAGGTTAGGAAAAACAGTAAAATTAAAATTATACTGGTTCAATACAACGATAAAACTCGTATTAAAATGGCGCCTGTACTATTTGTCATAGGAAGTTAAAATAGGGCTCAAATTGTGCAGAATTAAAATTAGGAATGAAGCATGTGATTAGATTTTTGATATCTTGCTTGGAACCAATAAAATTTTAATTTTAATGATTTTTCTAACCTCAAAGAGCCTTAATACCTTTAAAACTATGTATAACATTCCATAATTTTATTCACTCACCACGTTGAGCACCATCTTTAAAATATTAAGTTTGAAATTTTAATAGAACATGCATAAATATTCTTTTCCTTCTATTCAAAACCTTTTGAACCATGTAGGTATAATAATTGTCACGCTGGTTAAAACAGTCTTTTCAATTTCTACAATGCTTGCATTCAATAATGAATAAGGACGGAAAAGTTTTACTAATTTATCATGTGCAAGCACTGCTTATAGATTTATTTAGATTAATTAATGACTTAAAGCTTCTACATTTTGAATTTCTCCTTTATATCTTTAAAGTTTCTCATGAGATTCTGTTGAGGATAAGACTTGTATTATGTGTGTTCTTAACGTATAAATCCCATGACATTTCTTTTAAGCCATTAATTGTAGAGAGCAATGTGAAATTCTAGATATTTCCAAGTTAATATGAACACGTACTAGACGTCTGTATAATATAAAAATAATACGTGAAAGATAATATATTTACATGAGAAGAGAAGGAACGGTAGAAAAAGCAAGTAGTTTGACGAGCGTGTATGTGAGATTTTATCAGATTACAATGGTCAGGCGGGGTGTAGTTATCGGTGACAGGTATTTCCTGAGCGTTTTACCGAGACTTCACGGCCTGGAGGCTATAGTGGCTTGCCGTGTCTCTTCAGGTTGGAGGCTAGAGGCTTTGCAGTGTCTCTTCACTCTTCAGGTCTACAGGGACCTCTCAAGCCTTTATGACCCGGCCTATCTTNGACATGGCGTTTTGCCGAGCCAACATCTTTGTGACGTTTGTCTGGTGTTGGAACAGTTCCTATGTGTCACGCTTGCGTGGCACATCCCTAGGTGTCTCTAAGTAACACAATTTGTAAACCATATTGCAGTGAGCAAAATCACGGTATTACATTGCAGAAGTACAGTAATTGTTGATATGTAAACTTTTATCATATATTCATATAAAAGGGAGGTAAAATGGAAAAAACATGTTTTTATGCAATTTTTGACCCTAAATGGTCAAAATTTGACTTCTTAATGCTTTCCAAAAATTCTGGCCAACGAACTCATCCTTTCTTTTGATATTACTGACAATTTAGAATTTGTTTGAAATTTTTGAGTGCATCCTAAAGGAGATACGTCTGGAGTGACATATATACACATACATATATACATACTACATTAATACATTAAAAATGTGTTAAATTTTAGGAAATGATTCAGAATGGTCTGAAACGGATTTCCATGGAAAAATTTTTCAAATGTTTTCATTACAAAAATATTGAAACTATTGCAATAGTTAAATTTTCTTCGAAAATTCACTAACAGAAAAAATTAACATATTGTAGACGCCGCTAATGTGATCATGATTAATGCTATCAACCACACGGTTAATGTTATTCGCACAATGTGATCGAAATAGGTAGGAACGCACCTATGCACTAAAATGCATTAAAACTTTTCACCTATGCATTAAAATTTTTCCGTATTTCGTTTATTGTGATCGAATCGAGATCGTTGATTTTTTAAAATAATTTTCGGAGAAAACGACTTGAGCTGTGGCTGATATTTCGGTGAGCATCCTTTTTTTCTCGGAAATTAAACCTCCCCTTAAATAAATTAAACCTCCTTAGATAAATTAAACCTTTCTTTTCAGGATTTCGTTGGTAAAACCAAAAACAGAAACCCTTATAGTTTCGCTTCTTTGTCTGTCTGTCACTCTGTGCGGTTCCAATAACTTTTGAATCAAAAGAGATAAAAACACGAAACTGTCCAGTATTAAAGATCGTTTTGATGCGCGCACAGGAAAAATATAGTAAACTCAAAATTAACAGCTGTTCAAATTCAAAATGGCGGATAATTCGAATCATGCGATTTTTTTTTTTTTAATTTTAAGTGGGTTATCAAATGAAAGATATAGGATTGAAGAGTAGGTTTCAAATATATATAACACTTGTGGACCATGTTTAATTTTCCTTGCCATTTCGTCAAAAAACATCAAAATTTGCGTGTCCCCCCCCCCTTAAAACCATATTTCTGCTGTTACTAAAAATATAAGAAAAATATGCAATTTTTTCGGTCTATTGGGCCAAAGAAAAAATAAGATTAGCAATTTGATCTGATTAACTGAGAATCCAAAGTGGCGGCTAATTCCTGTCATGGAGATTTTTTTTTCTCGGCTCACAGTAGTTCTAATAAGAAGACTAGATAGAAGATTAAGTTAGAGGTCCCAGTCTTTTAAAAACAATTCTACAGTAGACGCCGAATACTGAATATGAAATAAGTCTTTAGAGACAAAACTAATACATACATATATGTATGGAAATATATGTACATGATCACGATGTTTCAAAGAAACCATTTAACTTTAAAAAAAAAAAAAACCTTAAAACAAAACAAATCTTAAGAACTTATGTAAATTTGTTGATGAAAGAATAAGAATTATTGAAAGACTAAAACNATTTAGATTAATTAATGACTTAAAGCTTCTACATTTTGAATTTCTCCTTTATATCTTTAAAGTTTCTCATGAGATTCTGTTGAGGATAAGACTTGTATTATGTGTGTTCTTAACGTATAAATCCCATGACATTTCTTTTAAGCCATTAATTGTAGAGAGCAATGTGAAATTCTAGATATTTCCAAGTTAATATGAACACGTACTAGACGTCTGTATAATATAAAAATAATACGTGAAAGATAATATATTTACATGAGAAGAGAAGGAACGGTAGAAAAAGCAAGTAGTTTGACGAGCGTGTATGTGAGATTTTATCAGATTACAATGGTCAGGCGGGGTGTAGTTATCGGTGACAGGTATTTCCTGAGCGTTTTACCGAGACTTCACGGCCTGGAGGCTATAGTGGCTTGCCGTGTCTCTTCAGGTTGGAGGCTAGAGGCTTTGCAGTGTCTCTTCACTCTTCAGGTCTACAGGGACCTCTCAAGCCTTTATGACCCGGCCTATCTTTCATCTTGAAGCTCCGTGTCTTTTACCACTTGACTAAGGTCTACGTGCAGGTACAGGCACCGCTATTTTAACTCCTAACATCCTACCAGAGGTTCATATCAGCAATCTTCATACCTAATACTCTGTCAAGAGACGCATAACTCTACCGTATACTTTTACCTTGTAACAAGTTTATTCAGTTAATATTGTTTATCATCAAGCTGAACACAGAAGATATAAAGTCGAAACACCTTGTTTGAGGGAAGTCACGCATGATGGCTCCTGATGAAGTTTGTCTATCATCTACAAACCAATCATAATAACAAATCAACCCTGATGTTTAAATCTCACTTATTGATTGTGATAACTGATAACAAAGCAATTAAATCCTTAGCCATAAGCTTTAACTCTGAAGGAAGATTTTTCAACGCCTATGAAAGGTGCGTCATATATTCATTGTTAATTACAGTAATTTGATAAATATTTCCTCTGTTACAAAATCCCGATTGAAGGAAATGAATTACAACCAAGAACCAAGTAATTGCCCGCTTACAATTACTCTACACGCAACCCAATATTAATTGTAAAAGAAATGTAAAACTACTTTCTACTGATGATTTTTATATTTCATTGAAGATTGTTTACTGTTAGAAACCAGTGTTTATAGAACAATGAAAAATAAACGTTTTGGTCAAGTTTACTCTTCAAATATAGTATACCTACTCATATTCTGTTTAAGTAATTAGCACCTACATGCTTCGAGTGGAAATAAAATCTTTTATGTATGTATGTACATAGCAACAACATGTAAAGAGGAAAAGGAAAATAAATGAAAAAATAAGAAAAGAGAGAGAGAGAAAGAGAGAGAGAAAAAAAAACAGTCATGCACCATGACTTAATGAGCGAATTTTCAAAGAAATATGCGTATTATTGGCTTATGACAATATAGGAAAATTTTGGTTTAGAATTTGGATGGGTGAAAAAAAAAAAA
>KZ651132.1:376175-389198 GCA_001010745.2 Gerris buenoi
GGGGGGGGGGGGGGGGGGGGTGCTTAAGTAAGAAGTACCGATATTTTTGTTAATAGTACAGTTCATGTTTATTTTTTTAAATAAAAACATGGAAAGTTCACTAATTATCTGTACATTTAAGAGTTATAAATCTATATTTCAGCAGACTTTCTCTTAATAAATATAATACATGAGCTTATCTGTATGTTATATACATACCAGAAATATCTTTAAAAATAAATAAATATACTTATCAACTTATATATCCTATCCCAGATGTTAACATGTGATAAATTATTAATTCCATTAGTTTATATTAGGGTGAAACAGAAATTGACACATAATAACTTACTTATTACTTGCAGAACATACTTATTCAACTTTTCTATAATCACAATTAGGAGTGGTTGAAACTGGATTGTATTAAAATATAATTCTTTAGGCTTGTATCTGTCCCTTTCATTTAAACATTTGTAGCTAGCAATCATTATAATCTTTATCTCGACAGCCTATAATAATTCAATCGAAGAGTAATTAAAGTTACTAATCATAAAGTGAGACAAGCCTTATGCTATATTTTAAATATATTTTTAAACTTTGTAATAAAAGTATAGTATATAGGCCCTCATATTTGGATATTATTTATAGGATGTGAAATAATAAAGATATTAATGTGAAAAAAGGTTCAACATAATTGGTTAATAACCGTCATTAATAGTTATTTTTATTTAATTAGTGTTAGTGTTGTCTTTCTTCAATATATGATCAAAACTATTAAATATACGTTAAAAGCTAGTTTTGAAAAAAGTCAAATGTTTAGGTAAAAAGGAATGGAACTAATTGGTTATAATGGTACAATGAGATGCCTACAACAAGAAATAAGGTTCTACAGGTAACAAAAACATACTATTCCCTTATTCCTTGTAACATTGTAGAATAGGAGCATGGCTCAGGTAAATAACGAACTTCAGGACATTCACAGGGGGGGCTTATCTGCCTTTTAAATGTGCCTAAACATATAACAACATAGCGTCCAATACCTTTACACAGCTCTGTTAGAATCTGTTAACTTTCACTTCTAAAACTACTTCCAAGAGCAACAGGAAACGTCACTTAACCCAGTAACAAAATATACATTCTTCCTGCCGAGGTAAAATATTTGTTAAAAACTCATTTACTTAAACTTCTTATTTTTTATCACTTTAAAATTCATAGTTGTAAGTTTGTTTTAAGTATATGATGTGTAGTATTAACTAGAACTTTATATAGTTAAGTTAATTTAAAGGTATTTTTTCTTAGTTTATGAATTATGAATGTTGATTCAATTAACTAAGCTAATATACTTACTTGAAATTAAGATAAATATATTTGAGATAGTCTTCTTTAATGATTTATGTTTTTACAACCTATTATTATAAAATTTATTTTTTTCCCCCCGTTTTGTTAAATCTCATTATTTATTTTCATTTTTACATTAATTAAAGTATCAATCAAGCAACATTTTAAAAGCACTAACGGTTGAAATTAATCTTGGGCTATCTGTGGGCTTTACTTACGACAAACCATCCAAAAATGTCGTAGAAATCAGATGAGTACTTTTGAAGATTATAGGTTTAAATATATTATGTATGTTTGTGCACACGTCGAAAAGAAACAAATGGACGCAGAAGGTTGAAACTTATATGGGACCAACAATGGGCTACTCACCATCCAAATATCATTAAAATCGGACGAGTATTTTTTTAAGATATGTAGGTACGCAAAAATTGAGTGACAGACAGACAGACACGGAACCAATAATGTTCCCTGGTGTCTGAAAAAGATTTCTGGCTTGGATTTTTTTAAATCTAAGACATAAAAGGGTTTGCTTGCTTTAGAACGATCATAGCTTCTGTCACCTTTATCTTTATTCGTTTTTGTGTAAAAAATAAATTACGACAATTTTTAAGAACATTTTCAAAGTGTGTTGTACGAAACTAAATTTTTTATCTTTCATTAATAACTTTTTTCTGTTAATTTTATTTGAAGTTAGAGCGGAGTTTGTTTCATTGAAATCCTCGCCTTGGTATGTATCCTCAACTTTTGACTTTTTCTTAGCCAAATCGAGATTATTCCAATTTCCAGAAGCTTCAGGTGAGTTACTCAGATCTCTCTTATTGTAATTGGTTGGCTTTTCTTAGGAGTGTAATCCTTTATGATGAGCTTGTCGTATCTTATGACCGCATATTTTTACTTGTTCCCTGGCTTCAACCATCTCTTTTCTGAGTTCGTTTCTTCTTTTTTGGACATTGGTAGGAAAATCTTCGGTTACATAGATATCAGTTCCTCTCAACATGGATTTTCTTTTTAGGATTTCAATTTTCTTTTTTAAAGAGATTAGACTCAGTAATATCTTTTTGGTAAAGAACACTCTAAAAAATAATTTATTAGAATTAAATGGAATATCCGATAGAATAGCGAAACTGAAAATAAAAATCAATGCCGGGAAAACACTAACATTTATACAGCTGTACGCTCCAACTAGTGAGTCCTCCGAAGAAGATGCCGATCTGTTCTACGAGGAACTGACTTCCGCGCTGTCCCAAGATAAAGTTAGGTCCAATGACATACAAATTATTATGGGAGACCTTAACAGCCAAGTGGGTAGTGGAAGAATCGAAGAGGAAAATACCATTGGGCCTTACGGATATGGGAAGAGGAACTTGCGAGGCTGGAGACTTGTTAGGTTCTGTCAACAAATGAACTTAAAAATTAGTAACACATTTTTTAAAAAAAGAAACGGAAAAAATGGACCTGGATATCACCAAATGGCATTCATAAAAATGAAATAGACTTTATAATTACAAAGAACAAAGAAATATTTCAAGACGTAAATACTCTAAACAAATTTAAATTCCACTCTGATCACAGACTAAAATCATAACTGGCAAACGAAATATTTCTAGCCAAAGAAAAGGAAGAAACACAAAAATAACAGATCCGGACCAGTTTATGAAAAATCTCGAACAAAACTTGCACGGTATAGATGAAACCCTATCCAGCAACGACCTCTATAATCACATAACAAAAGCTTTGATAAAATCTCTACCAGAAAAGAAAAATACACAGGAAAAAATAAATAAATTGAAAAAAAGCACCATTGAACTTAAAAGTAAACGAGAGGAGATGAATGTGTAAACGTAGAAAGAGCAATAAAGATAGGATAGAACTGAACATTTTATGCAAAATAGTGAAAAAGAAAATAAAGGAAGACATAGAAGAATACGACGCGAGACTTGTAGAAAACATCATTGAAGGATCAAATGCAATTAAAAAGGCTCAAAATAACATGAGTAAAGGGAGAAACTGGATCCCCGCACTAAAAACAACAAATAACAAACTGGTGAGAAATAGACAGGACGTGCTTCAGACTGCGACCGACTTTTACAAACAACTGTACGACGCTCATCCAACTTATCCTCAAAATAATCACACCGCAATTAATAACGACGATACACACTTTCCTCTAATACTCCGCGAAGAAGTAGCTTTAAAAATTAAAAACCTAAAAAACAATAAAGCCCCAGGGGAAGACCAAGTCACCAATGAGATGGTCAAAATATCATGTCAACTACTTTCACCAATATTAACTAAACTTTTTAATAAAATAATAGATGGCGACAAGATACCAGACGACTGGGCGAGATCGGACATCATTCTAATTCATAAAAAAGGTGATATCACTGACCTCAGAAACTACCGCCCTATCAGCCTTATATCCGTTATCGGCAAACTATTTTCAAAAATTTTACAGTCCAGAATAAAAAACACCTTAGAAGAGTTCCAACCTACAGAACAAGCGGGCTTTAGAAAAGGATTCTCAACTACAGACCACCTTCACGTAGTCAATCAAATAATTGAGAAATACAATGAGCACCAGATGGAAATATATATAGCACTGATTGACTACGAAAAAGCTTTTGATTCCCTCGATCATAACTACATGTACAACTCACTACGCCAAGCAGGAGTAGATGGAAAAGTAATAGAAAATATTAAATATGTTTACGACCACAGTGAAGGCAGAATAATTCTCGAAAATGAAGGACCAAGGTTTAGATTAAAGAAAGGTGTGAAGCAAGGAGAACCGATGAGTTCAGATCTATTTATTGCTGCAAGTGAATGCGTGTTCAAAGAAGTGGACTGGAAAAACGGAGGAGTAAATATCAACGGCAAGAAATTGACACACCTGAGATTTGCAGACGATGTCATCTTGTTCGCCAAAACTTCTCACGACCTAGAAAATATGCTGCAAGGAATTAATCTAGAAGGAATGAAGGCAGGCTTTAGAATAAACCACGAGAAAACCCAAGTGATGACTAACAGCGAGTTACAAAATATCGAACTGGAAGGGAAAAAACTAAATTGGGTCTCGGAGACAGTCTACCTGGGACAGCTCATCTCTTTTTCGCAAAAGACAAAAAAAGAAGTAGACAGGAGGATCTCAATCGCGTGGAAAAAGTACTGGTCGCTAAAGTTTATTTTTAAGAGCAGCATGAATATTAAGTTGAAAAGTCGCGCTTTTGATGCCTGCATTATTCCTTGCTTGACCTATGGGGCTCAAACTTGGTCGCTCACAAAAGCTGATGCGGAGAAACTAAGAGTAGCTCAACGAGCCATGGAAAGGAGCATGCTTGGCATTAAGAAAAGAGACAGAGTAAGGAACACAGACATTAGGAAACGGACTGGTGTGGGAGATGTTGTTGAAACCGCTATGGCATTAAAGTGGAAATGGGCAGGTCATCTAGCGAGGCTCTCTGGAGATAGGTGGACAAGGATTGTGACCGAGTGGTGTCCAAGAGATAACAAGAGAAAGAGAGGTAGACCAACAACAAGATGGAGAGATGACATCCAACAGCACGCTGGAGTCACTTGGATGAGAGACGCACAGAACAAGAGCATCTGGAATTCTATGATGGAGGCCTATGTCCGGAAATGGACCTAACTCCTTCATTAAGACATTAAGACAGACACATCCCATACATTGGCACACACACTACTGAAATTTTATTCAAAAAATATTTTCTTTAAATAAAAAAAAAAAAGAACAATTTATTGTGTAAGAAGAAACCTTTTTGTTGTTAATATATGGGAAGGATTTTTGTATTGTTTAGTATGTAGTTAGGAGTAATAAAGGCTTTATTATTATTACTATTATTATTAATAACTTTTTTCTACTCAATACTCTTTAATAAAACAACTCTCCAACAAACACCACACGTTACCACACCACTGCATTACAATTATTGGATTTCTTCTTTTTTCAGTTGTCAGGATTGTCAGCTTTTTTCTACCAAGTCTCGGACCTGCGCCTTAACATACAACATGCAGTACGAAAAAAGTTAAGGCCGGTTTTGTTTTCGTAATGTTTGAAGTTAAAAATTATACATTTTATTCTGATCATTACCAGACATCATTTCAGTTTTATTTGTATAGATTAAATATTTATTTTATAGAACGTAATTTGGTCTGGATTAATGCATAGCTTTATAGCACAAATCCAAAATAGCAAACTGTTGATTGCTGTAGGGAAGGAGAGTGGGTTGATGATTTACAATTTATATTTACATAAAAGAAGGTCAAGAATTCTCTTAGACCTCTGTCCACCCAGGGGAATTTCACTCCCTAACTTCACTACCGTTATTTGACTGGTGAAAATATTTTATAGTGATCAATCAATAGAGAGGCAGTAGACGTCATTGTTTGTGGCATTATTGCTTTGGGCTTTTCTAAGATAAATTGTATTTACACTTCGATAAATTTATCAATTAAATTGAAAAATGTCTAAAGGCCCCCGTACACGATCAAACATGTTTGCTCAAACCTGGTGTCAGGCAAATTTAGGCCACACACGTCAAATGTTTGCGCAAACATCAAACAGTCCCATACACGGTCAAAATGTTTGCACAAACATGTTTGCGCAAACATTTTGACCGTTTAGGGGGGCCTTAATTGTAGGTCAAATTTAATAAAACGTTTGCTAAAACTCTGATATGAAAGTTAGGTGAAGCAATGTAAGAAATAGGGGAGGGTCAAACGCCGGGAGTTTGTAAAATGTTGTGGAGGTGAAGAAGCTATAAAAGCTCTGAGGCGCGAGGTGGGTTAGTGTCGCCACCTGCCTTCGCCTCGGGCCCCCACAGAGGTCCCGAGTTTATTGTTCAGGTTTCATCGTGTAAAAGGCCTACAAAGAGGAAACATCTGGGACGAAAAGACATAGAGGTCTACCAGGGAAAAATATTCTAGAGATGCCCTTACTACAAACGGCCACGCCCTTTAGGTTTTACTACGTACAGATAAAGGTTTCTCTACCCTACCAATACGTTTCTCTGCCCTATACACTTCACTTTACTCACTCATCTGCTTTGATTCCTTTGACAAAATATCCTTTCCAAATCACGTTTCAAAACTTCTGACGGTTGGAATAGAATTTTTCTTCACCCGTGTGTAAACATGCACGATGTGTACCTCGGTAGATATTTATTAAAATTTGCTGAGTTGTAAATTTTGAAAATACAAAAATAATGTTCATTTGACAAGACTTAAAGTAAAGATATATACTTATGTTCTAGGCCTCGCGTGACACTATCATTGAAGCAAGCGTAATGCAATAAATAGTAGATAAGTTAATTATGATGAGTTGATATTTAAAGAATATGTTTGTAATAGAGAGCCGTGCAGTGGGGGTGGAGGGTTTAATTCCTTAACTCGCCTACACGTCACTGGCCATTCCATTTCAACTTATAAAATTTATTACTTCGCCACACCAAAACTTCGCCATGGATCGAGTTGAAATTTTACACCCTTGTAGTTGTTTTACACCCTCTGTGAAATATAAAAGAGATTTAATTCATCATTGTGCGATGTATAATTAAATCTAAGAGATATTACATAATAATTACATGCTTTGTATGGCTGTGTATTAATTTTTTAATATATTAATTTAAAGCTTAATTAATTCTATTAAATTTTAAGCTTTTGACTGGAAGGATTTAAGCTGAAAATTTTTGAAACTTGTTTAGTTTTATAAAAATATAGCAAATATAAAAGAATATTTGACAATTAATTAAAAAAATAAAAAATAAAATAAAAAGCTTTGAATTAATAAATCTAAGTTGGATATTTTCTTTTGTTTTTAATATACTTCCTGTTTTTATAATTCCAGTGTAAATGCAGCAAATCAATCCATTAAGTGATGAATTGTTGAACAGCAAAGAAGATATTGCTTTATTGAACTTACATTCAGAGTATAATGTTGGTAATATTATGATCTCACGGTTGACCTTACTGTTCTAACCTTGATCAATGAATTTTTCATCAGCACGTTCAAACTGATCTTCCCTAATGAAAAATTACTGAAGTTATACTAACATAATTTATAGTCAGGCTTTACAAAACATTGTGATTATTCTCAAAAACAACATTTTTTATGTTTGAGTTCAAAAATTCAGGTGCAGAAATCGTTTCAGAACCTTTAATTTAATTTTAATTAAATTTGGCAGGATTCCCTTATTAGCGCACTGTTAATTCCACATAAATTTCAACCTTCTGACATTGCATTCTTTACCAATGCGTTTTAGTTTTATAGTAAATTTTTATAAATTTCTAAAAAAAACTAACTTTATTTTAGTGAGGCTGAAAGTGAATTAAAATTGAACCAAGATTACTTAATACAACAACTTAGTACAAACACAGACACTTAATTTGATAGAAATCGAAAAAATTCCGTATTTTTAATTTATTTAAAAATACGGAATTTAAATCTAACATTTAAAAAAATTTAAATCTAACATAGTGTTTAAAGTTCGTTCTTTAAATCAAATTATAATTATTATTAACTGCGGGAAACAGACAGAGAAAAACTGACTCCAGCGCCGGGATGTCTGTTTTTCTCTGTCTGTTTCCCGTAGTTAAAATAATTATAATTTGAATTAAATTAAAATTTAATCTTTATGTAGTATGAATACTACCAAAATCGTAAAATATGTATTTGTTCTTTATTAATTGATTATTTAAACAATTAAAACCATTTTTAACATCTTAAACTTTAATAATATTCATTAAAAAAAACTCATCAAATCGGTCTTGATCAACCAGGGTTTTGAGGTAAATCCCCTTTTTAACCCCTATTGCGACTGGAGTAAAGTCCTGTGGTGAGTATAACGCTAAAATGAACAATTGATTAATTCAATGTCAATGAACCAGAAAGATAATATTTAATACCCATCGCAATAATTCAACTACTTTAATAGGTCATTAATTAATTGTCCGAAAGCGTTAAGGTTTAAATATTTTGAACTTACTGAACTATCTTTAAATTTTTATATAAATCGAAAATTAAGTACGACATTCTACTAATGTATACATAAGTAGTCTTTAATAATCTTTTTTACTCTTCCTCTTAGATAAAGTAGGTTCCAATCGCTAATATGTTTCAATATTTATTTGTTGTAATTTTATCCATCAATTAAAAAAAAAGGAAATTACCATACTATCTTTAAAGTTTGATATAAATCGGAAATTAAGTACGACATTCTACGAATATACATAATATGTAGCATGTAGCTTATAATCTTCTTTGTTTACTTTTTCCATTAGATATAGAATAGGTAATCGCTAATATGTTTCAATGTGTATTTGTTGTAATTTTATCAATCAATATAAAAGAAGGAATCGAAGTACTCACTTGGTCATTATACTATAGTAACATGTCACCTTTTATTCATAATGTGAGATGTTTTCATACAAGAGGAATCATATTTTATTATCTCTCATTACTCACGTTAGGGAAATGATTATATTAAAATGATAATCGATATAGGGTGTTATTAAAGCCATTGTCAAATATTTATTCTATCGTATTTTCCCGTGAAGAGAAAATCTTCAAAATATACAATATAAATTCCAAATGTAAATAATGGAAAGTGAAGCGAGAAAATTACTGTTAAATAAACTCAACTGATAACCGAGCTTTATCTCCCGGTTTGGTTGTATAAACAGGTCTTAAACATCGACAATTCAACTTCTAGTTATCTTATTAATTACTTAATTAGTTGTAATAATTTGCCGTACGTGCGAATCGTAAAGGAAATGGAACTGTATTAGATTGTATTGTAATAGGATGGGGCAGTAGGCCGAGCTTTAAGCACGAAGATAGATCAGATATGTGATTAATTACAGTAGATTAACAGGGTGAGATTAGCCACGGACTGATTGCCTATCTGAACATTATATTGTACACATTCAACATCGTATTGATGCCTATCGTCCTATTACCTATTTACCCAATTAACATTATCGTTTTACAAACATAACTAATACCCAAATAATCCCCTTGCCTTTAATCTTTATGTAGTATGAATACTACCAAAATCGGAGTAAATGCAGCAAATCAATCCATTAAGTGATGAATTGTTGAACAGCAAAGAAGATATTGCTTTATTGAACTTACATTCAGAGTATAATGTTGGTAATATTATGATCTCACGGTTGACCTTACTGTTCTAACCTTGATCAATGAATTTTTCATCAGCACGTTCAAACTGATCTTCCCTAATGAAAAATTACTGAAGTTATACTAACATAATTTATAGTCAGGCTTTACAAAACATTGTGATTATTCTCAAAAACAACATTTTTTATGTTTGAGTTCAAAAATTCAGGTGCAGAAATCGTTTCAGAACCTTTAATTTAATTTTAATTAAATTTGGCAGGATTCCCTTATTAGCGCACTGTTAATTCCACATAAATTTCAACCTTCTGACATTGCATTCTTTACCAATGCGTTTTAGTTTTATAGTAAATTTTTATAAATTTCTAAAAAAAACTAACTTTATTTTAGTGAGGCTGAAAGTGAATTAAAATTGTACCAAGATTACTTAATACAACAACTTAGTACAAACACAGACACTTAATTTGATAGAAATCGAAAAAATTCCGTATTTTTAATTTATTTAAAAATACGGAATTTAAATCTAACATTTAAAAAAATTTAAATCTAACATAGTGTTTAAAGTTCGTTCTTTAAATCAAATTATAATTATTATTAACTGCGGGAAACAGACAGAGAAAAACTGACTCCAGCGCCGGGATGTCTNAATTTTTAATTATTCTATTAAGTAAGGTCTAAAGGTATTAGAATAAATTATTTCTTACAAGACTTATTACTTTACTATAGAGATATTTATTTTTATTGTTTAACATTTAACACATTTTATACACAAATTACTTAGTAAAACATTTAAAAAAAAATAATTGTACATATTTTAACCTTTAGTAATATATACAATCATTTTGAGTGTTGCCTCTAGAATTTATTTTTATAATAACTCAATGAGAGAGCAAAGAGACGTCACTGAAGTTAAATTTAATTTTAGTTGAGTTTGTATTAAGTAATCTTACGTACCGAAATGTATGCGTCTCTTTAATTCTATACAGTTATATTTATAAAAGGGGTATATATAGATATAAATTAATAATGTTTATATCAGGGTTGGTATTTAAAGTCTTTTCCAATTATACATGTACAATGATACATCTATAAATAATAAATAATTATAAAACATCTCTAAATGTTGTATTTAAAGATTGACGTAAAACGGTTGAGAAAATATTAATTGAATTTTTGTATTTGCGTTTAAAAGTCACATTGCATTATTTTTAGAGTGCATTAGTTTGCATGAAAGGTTTAGGTAAAGCGATGATACGTCCATAGACGAATGTTTTGACATAACGCACGTATGAAGGGGTAAGTGCACTGTGTGAAAACTGTTTGTATTGAATTAGACAACTGAGAGGAGTACGGTACAGGGAGCAGGTCGAGCGGAGGAAGTGTGGACTGTATGTGAGAGGATGGCGCGTGTCTATATTTAGTGGGTCGAGCAGAACTCACAAGCGTGACATACTAAACAGCCACCGCTTTACACGTGTCCCGTCTCCGCTTCAACATCGGCAATCATCGGCCATCACTCGTTTTCAAAGTCCTCTTTCCCCCTCTCGCACAAAGAGAATAATGTTTACTCGATTCAAACTCTAACCTCGGTGTCTATTTCTTGTTTTCTCAGTACTTTCACGTTCCCAGAGACCTTTACTGCGAGGGACACCTGTCTATTCAACCAATAATATATCCGCTTCGGACAAATTCTTCTGATATAATTAAACATCTACCAGACCTTGTTTCTTGTTATGTCTTCATACGTACTAACAATCATTTCTTTATCCTCCTTTCATCTTTGTTGTTCATCATTTATATTACTCTTTGAGTACTTTGAGTACACTTTCGGTGTTAACTGTAAAAGAAATTAATTATATACCTTGGATTTTATTTTAAATTAAAACTTTCATAGATTATAATAATAAATTAAACGAACAAAAGTGTCCTGGATCGTAAACATGTACTATCAATACATTATTTTATCTGTAGTACAATGATAATGGTTAATTTGTATGATATTGTATAACAGAAGAACCTCTCAACCGAAATACCGTTAAAAAATAAAGAAAAGATACGATAATGTATACTTGTTTAATTAAATAATACTCTGTTTTACAAACATAGTTGCACTATTCAAATAGAGAGAAAAAAAAAAAACCTGTAGGCCTACTATAAATAATAGTTGTTGAAATGTGTATACATATAAGTGTATGTACTAACATATGTCCACAAAATGTATGTTCTGAAATAAAAAATGAGTACATAACAAGTCTTATGACACCTTTAGCTTTAAAAATGACCCATTATTTAACCGAAATTTTGGTCATCCGAAATCACTTCTGCCCCTTTTATTTTGACTAATAGAGGTTCTATTATGTACACAAAAAATGAGAATTACAAGAATTATTTCTATTATTAATAACAACTGGTTTTTATATAAATAGGAAGAACATAGTAGCAATTTACGCATTATTTCTAAAACCGATGTAATGTATAACAGGAAAATCAAAATTATAACTAAACTAACAGATAAATGTCCACGATTTGTAAATTTTATAAATAAAAAAAATTTATAACCATTAGAATGATATTTATTATCATCATCGTTAATCAATTTTAAGTATTCATTGACATTGTTAGACGATAATAACATGGTTTATCATTTCTATGACTAATTGTCAGTTGAATTGTAAAATAGAAAAAAAGAAAGGTCAAATCTCCAGGTTTCAGGCATCATTATCAGGGAACATTTTTGGCTTCATGTGTATCTGTGGCAGACGTTTTAAACATGTGGTTTTTTTGGGGTTGACTGTCTAAAGGTTTTTACAAATATTTGAAACTAACTGTAGTTAAAATATGTCTAGTAGCCCAAACAAAAAAAAAAAAAAAAAAAAGGGGGGTAGACTTTTTTTATCGGAAATACATGTTAAATGGAAGATTAATTTTCCCGACAAATACATATTTGGTTTTGTTTTAATACAAAATCATCTTATCACCATGCGTTTTTAAAAATCGGGTTGATTGTATCCTCCTCTATCTTTTTAACAAATCAACGTAAAACTACTGGGCTGATGTTGATGAAATTTAGGGTGTATGTGATGTACAATGTACATGTCCAGAAAAATCGCACTCCAAGGTTGAATTGAGTAATTGATTTTAGCTCAGTATTTGGAAGCGCTGTCCCCCAAAAATTCTGAAGAAATATGATAAGAAAGAGGGGGCCCCCCGGAAACTTTTGAAAAAATATGACCTCTCACAACAGTGGTTTTATGCATTTCTGGGGTGAAATTGAATATGAGGTGAATGTAAAAATGTGTATTAAAAAAAAGGCGTTTTTTTTACTCTCTTGGGTCTGGGGAGAGGGGACGTGCCCCCCTGGGATACGCCACTGATGCTCATTCATGTCTTAATAACATTTATAACAAGTCACCAATCAGAGATTATGTAAAATTGTCATCAAAAGTTGCTTCCGATCTTAACCCGGCCCTTTAGATCAATTTCAGTTTTAGTGCATTGCCCTGAAATGTATAATAAATTTGTCTTGTCGATTTATAAATTAAAAATAAATATAGTGG
>KZ651132.1:418185-433880 GCA_001010745.2 Gerris buenoi
AGAAAAATCATACCCCCCCCACCCCCAGGCAATATGGAGAAATGAATTTTAATCCAAATTTGGGGGCGCTACCTCCCCAAAAAGTCTGCAGAAACGTGAAAAAAAAAATTATTTCTCGAAAACGGTTTCGACGATTTTGATTAATAACTTCTAAAATGCAGTCCATTTAAAAACGAATCTGACGATATAAAAGCCGATTTCCCGGGAAACAGCTAGTTCATTAGAAAATAGCTTAGAACGCAGACGGATAGAGCCATGATTCGATTCCCCGCCGATATTAAGTTATTTTTATGATACATTTTGATAAAATGTTCAATAATAATTAAATGCACATACGAAAACTAATAAATGGAAAACACTGGGCTAAGTAATTATGAACTCGTATGTGATAAAGTTAGTCTGAGTTATTCCGGACCGATTTTTTTTATTTTTAAATACTGAGCTGTTATTTTAAGGTTGACTTGTGTAATAAATATTAAATTAGTCGTAAATTAGATGTCAATTATCTACATTGTTTTTTATGAATACCATTTGTGAAATCCTATATATATTTTCTTTCATAGATAGAAAATAATTTAAAAATTTATTTTCTTATTAGAACCAGCGTGATGCAAACTAATAGATAAAACACTTCCAAGAAACATTATAAACATCTTAGGTCCGGAGTTCTCACACAAAGCCCTCGGAATCCAAATAGACTCCTCTCCGGTCTTCCGGACTCGAACCGGTCTGTAAATAAATCAGTAAACGAGGTTTAGATAAACACCTTTGTAGTTTTTTCGTAGTATTGAGTTCAGTCCAAAGATAAAGCCGAGTTTTGGGAAACTGTTTTTTTCTGCACGATGACAATCACAAATAAGAGTTTTTTATACAGTTTATTCATTGGTTCAATCGAAAGCTTTAGATGAAGCCACATGAAATAAAAAGATCCTTGTGTACTTTCTTTCTAAAAAAGCATTGCAAATGAAGTCATTTAAAACAGAAAATACAACTCCCTGGCCTTTGACTAAAAAGAGGAATGAGATATTGAAACGGAAGAAGGCAGGTCACTGGTTGAATGTGGAAAGATGCAAAGTTAAAGAGAAGAGACAAAGTAGAAAGAAGAGTGTTTAGAAGTGTTTTGCTACGGGTTGTAGTGGGCCGGGCTGTAGGAGCATTGTATCCGGAACGTCCCATTGATTAAAAACGCATTCTGCCCGGGTTCTAGCAGGGCTCCCCTAGGGCCCTTGCCTCTTAGGGATCTTTCACCCTCTCTTCTCAAACATTCTCCTTACCCACTCACTCAGATACCCTCACCTTCACTCTACAAAACCTCCTTCTCATTCACTCTACAAAGCCTTCTCCTTCTCATTCACTCCACAAAGCCTTCTCCTTCTCATTCACTCCACAAAGCCTTCTCCTTCTCATTCACTCTAACAATGCCCTTTACTTGCTTATTTACTTCCACAATGGTCATTCACATGCTCATACAATCTTTAACACACTCACTTCTATCTTAACACTCCTCTCCGTTCACACTAATGAATAAACAATTATTGTTCATTTACATTATAAATACCTTTCACACTTTTAGAAAACTCTTAACAATTTTTTTTATCTCCCTTACATGCTCACAAAATTATTGTTATAACGATAATTTGGTTTAGAGTTTGTTGAGTTTGTTACAATAATTAGTTGTAGAGTGTACATATTGATACTCTAGGAACCCCAACCATAATAGTTGATATTGAAGTCGAGATTTAATCAAAGTAATAAGTAAACAAGCTGGTTATATATAATTATATTTGTCGTGATAGTAATAACTGACTAATAATTGCTTCACAGCTTGAACCACTTAATAGAAGATATGTATAAATTTAAAATATATTACCCTCTTTTTAAATAACAATTATCTACTTTCAATACAAACATGTAAAGAGAGCTGTAGAAAACTTAAGAAGAAAATGAAATTTTTTTACTTCAAAATTAAAACAGAAATCTATTTTATTCCACATGTATTTACATTTTTACTTCTCCTTACGTAAATGAAACATATTGTTTGTTTTATTTAAAGCGGGATGTTAATTATTTATAAGATATCATAATATTTGGTGCAGACCAGGGCAGCTAAGCCAACTCTTCGTTGGTTGGGCGTTTTTTATCACCAAGTAGAAATTCTAATTTGACATCATATTCTGAATCTTCAAGCATGTCCTTTTTTGAGAGTTAACTTTGATAGGGATGATAATGATAACCCAATATTTTCATATACTGTTTAAGAAACTCCATTCAATTTTTACTTCTGAGGATCAAATGTTACTAGTTTCTACGCATGTCCCTACTGGAACCAGAATAATGAATATCATGATTAATCATTTACAAGTTTAAAGTTAACTTTAATTATTAATGACAAACAATATTTGAATAATACTTCTGTTTTCTCTAGTTAATACCCAATGAAGAAGTTAACTTATTTCATAAAATTTGCAGAATTCTGTGCCGTGGAATGAAAATGTACATGCACATTCCTTATATATTTTGTTTTTAACGACAGGTATCTAATTAAGACTAATTAAGACGGGCTCTAGACAGAGATGACTGGAAACTTGCTGTTGAGCAGGCCAGAGCCCTTAACAGGCTATAGCGCCATCCTGTAAGTAAGTAAGTATTACACTAATTGCAGATGGCATATAGAGTATTAGTCGATGCACCTGAAGACTAGCTTATTATGATATTTGTTTAAGCTAGGTTACCCTTAAAAGATCTGATATTAGGCAGTGATTTGCGAAACCTTTTACTTCCAGTTATAAAAATAGCCAAGATGCTTAAAACAATTATCTTGAGACTAAATGGAGGTAATAATTATAGTTCAAATTAATTTCATTGTCATCATTCTGACCAGTTAAGGACAGTTAAAGCGACACGATTTTATTTCCACGTTTACACCAATAACCAGTGTTATATTGCAATATTTAATGAGATTGGGGGTTTTGAGTTAGGTGGTTGATTGCCCCGTCACCATAGAGACGGCGGGACGCCCCGAGGGCACGTCGGCTCCCACCCCCGTCTTCTTTTTGCCCGTCTCTTCTTGTCAGGCAGCCGCCCGGAATTAGAAAGGAATCTAGATCCTAATCTTGTGTCTCCCTCCATTTACTAACCGACTACAAGAAGCGAACCCAACACCCAGCAACCGTCTCCCCACCTCACCCGTCCCTCAACTAGACAACAATGCGACCACATGTCACTTCTACAAAAACCTTCTTCGCGTTTCCTTCTTCAACCAATCCAACACCGAACAGTCATATCACAACATTAAAGTCCTTTCTCCCACCCTCAGCAGATTGAAAAAAGAACAAGAAGAATTAAAAAAACCGTATAGGGTGGTTAAGTCCGTTTATCTGCATAGAAGAGAAGTAATCACGACCTCACTACATCCAACAACATTCTATTCCATTCTTGAAATTCCCATAAAACTGAGTTAATTAATAATCAAAAATAAACTGCCAATTACTGTGGCACATAGCTTCGCTTCATCCTATCATGTAGTTCATTGATTTTATGCTTGTACAAGCATTATTGTCTAATTTATTCAAACATTCCCTCTTTTTTCTTCCAAGCTTACCGAAGGTAACGGAAGATATGTGATCGTTCTGAAGAACAAAACATGTTTAGTTCTCCGATTTCAAAACTTCCCAGGATTTCTACCTTGGAATTTTTGAATTCGGAGACCAATTTAGTAACATAATAGTATATCATTCGCAATTGTTATTTGTGACAAATAATAATTGTTCTTTTTAGCAAACAGAAATCCGCTCTAGACATGAGGGAACATGTTTGGTTCCGTGTCTGTCGTCGGTCAGTCATTTTATTGAAATTTGGATGTTAGGTCATAATTAACCCATTTTTGGACTCTTATAACTTTTAACCTTCTGCACATATTTGTTTCTCTTCCGTATGCGTCCAGACATACATTTACTTATACCTATATCATCAAATTTAAGGAGCGCAGACGGATAGAATTAATCTGGGGCCATCTGCAGGCTACTTTTGACAAACCATTCAAAGTTTTATATAAATCATAAGTGATTTTTAAATGTATATATTTATATATAAATGAAATGTGTATAATAAATAAATGTATGTTGTCCAATGCTGAGGTAAGTCGTTATAATTAATTTTAATTAAGATTCTTTATAGAAATATGATCAATTTCTCTTTTTAAAATAAATAGGTGTACATATCTAACCATTTAGCTTATTAATGATGATTAAGTGGTAACTTAACCCTTAAAATGGTGTCATAAACTCATAAGACCTTCTCGGTCAAAGAATTGATTTCTGATTATTATATAGTTTTTTTTTTTATTACATCCTCATACCAACAGGTTATAATGCGATTATGTGATCAGCTGAGAAGCACGTGTCCCCTATTACTGAGACGAATTTATATTGTTTGGGACCTTGGTGTTAATAATTTGGGTGTGTTAAGTCCACGTGGAATTCTTGTTTGTTATCTCTTGTCTGTTGTCCTTAAAATTCCGAGTGTGTCCGATGTTGCTAAATTCGGTGGGCTGAACATTACGTGTACAAGGACGGTAGTATTTTATCTGTCAAACACGCAGTAAATGAGAAAACACATTGAATATATATGCTTTTATTTACTATTCTTTCATTTTTTTATAATCTACGCAGTAAATATACAGTATAATTCAGATTTAATGTAACTATATGAAACTGTTTTCTGTACAGCAAAATTGACCAAATTTTTTAAAGCTGTTAACTTATAAAAAAAATAGTGATAGTTAACAAGAAAAAGAATAGTCTACCAATTAGTGTGGCACATAGCTTCTCACATACCCATCACGTACTTTAATAATATTTGGTTTCTATGACCCATGGTTGTCTCATTTATTCAATTTTTCTCGCCTTTATTCTAAATCTGCTAAAATGATTTTGTTTACTTACATGAATAAAAGTCTCAATTTAGCAAAAATTAATGAGCACAGAATGGTATATAAATTAACAAAGGATCATCTGTGGGCTACAGGCAAATCATAAATTTATTTTGAAAATCAGATGAGAAATTTTGAAGATATATGTGTGTTAATAAAAATAGATATAATGTGTCTTAATAAAAATAGACTATTTGTGCGGCTAGGAAAAAATAAATGGGTCAAATTACCAGAAGGCTTAAAATTACTGTTGTTAATAAGTATTGTTTACCATTTAACTGATAATTCCTAATCTTTGAATTTTAATCTCCACAGGTGATAAAGTTCTCTATATAGAAAATAAAACAAACACGAACCTTGGATCTTTTGAAATAAAAGCCATTATTAAAATTAAAAAATAACTGTTCTTAATCGTTTTTTAAATGTTGAGTTAATTGATTATAACAATTTTTGCTTAATTATAAATGAGTTTTCCATCAAACCATGGCAATGGATATTTAATAAATTAAAAGTCTGTAACAAGATGCATAATCTGGCATGATGTATATAGGAAATTAATTCAGCGGAACCGAATACTAGATAGGTTGATTTATACCGAGAGATGCAAATATCTATCGTATAAAAGGACGGATATATTATCCGTGAGTTGAGAGTGCTCTGGAGTGGAGAGAGGCCCCGGGCCCCGGGGATTTACTACTTGTTAGCCAGGGGCCCGAGATACTCCACCAGCCTTCCAGAATTAATCGCCCTGACAACCTCGCCGCCCCTAATAATGAGCGTAAAATGGTTAAGATTTTAATCTTCCATCCACCTGACGATATTTTCCCAGTTTTACCAACCTAATAAACTTTCCATTTACTATTAATTTCACCTTCTTCTTAGGAATTTTTGTTTAATCAAAAACATTGACATCAGTTTTTGTTTAAACAGTCTACCAATTAGTGTAGGGCCTAGCTTCTAAGCGTCCTATTTCCCATACTTTTGTAACATATTAATGGCAAACATTTAGTTAATTTTCCACCCGTTTTTTTAAATCTAACAAAATTTAAATAGCGCAGATGGTTGAAATTAATCTTGGTCTATCCGTGGGCTACTTTTGGTACAACATCCCAATTTCATAAAAAATAATATAAGTATACTTGATGTAGATAAAGTTGTAAATAAATATTTATTTGTGCGCATGTTGAAGAGAAATAAATGGGCGCAGTAGGTTGGAACTTATATAGGACTAACCAGGGGCTAATTATGTCCAAATGACATTAACATCGAACGATTTGTTTTTAATAATATGTTGGTTCGCAAAAATTGAGTGACGGGCCGACAGACGCTGAACCACAAATGTTCAATGATGTCTAAAACGGATTTCTTTCATGGAATTTTTTATATCGGAGACACAAAACATTTTCGTTCTTAGATAGAACACGTAGATTCCGTCTTCCGTTACCTACGATAAGCTCGAAAGCAAAAGTTATATTTATACGTGTATGTATTACATAATTAACATTTTTACCTCTTGCAACGCTTTTTTGTTTTAGGTTTCTGTACAAAGTACAAAAAGAAACCTTATATAACGGCTCTGTCTGTCTGTCTGTCTGTTCGTTGGTGTCTGTCCGTTGGCTTGTTTCAATTCATAAACTTCTATAGCTAGAAACATAAAATTTGGCACACGGGTGCATCTCGGCATTTTAGACAACTGGACCCATTTTAGAGTTTTTACACTTAATATTTCCAAGATGGCGGCCCGGCCAATATGGCGGATAAAAAAATGTTTTTAGTCACCATGACATGTTATACATCAATTTAAAGGTTTTGAAACGTAGAAAAAGAATATGCAACTATTAAAATAACACACGGAATATTTTCAAGATGACGGCCAGTATGGCGGGTGACTAAAAAAGTTTCTAGTTACCATGGATGTTATAACATCAATTTAAAGGTCTTGAAGTCTAGAAAAGGAATATGCAACTATTACATTTAATAATTTTAACTTAATCGTACATAAACCGGCGATTTTCACCTCACGTACTTACGTGAAGCGCGCCTTACTTGTTTTTATTAAACAATCAATTATTTGCATAATTAGATAGTAATCGCCCAATATTAGAAAATATAATGAAATAAACAAGCTTAGCCTACCTGAAATAAATTCAAATATTTGCCAATTAGTTTGGTTACATCGCATCTTCACGACATCTCTCTGTACAATTAATCACATGAAAAATATTGAAGAACTAACATAATAGATAAGAAGAAAAACATTTAGAGAGATAAGAGACATAGATGAAGCATTTATGTTGTGCTTTTGTGCGAGATGGAGCAATGTGCATACAATGTTAAAACGAGAGATTTAATTTCATATCACCTAGAGTTTAAATTTCATGAATTAAATAATTAGTGATACAAAATATGAGTGTTAATTGGAAAAAAAGTTGTACGCATGAGCGGACGGCGGCAGTTGCTTACTAAAAGATGCTATATCAGCAGGGTTTGCCCTCAGGTTTCTCGATCAAAAAATACTTCGATGATTAATTTTGAGTTAATCGAGTATGATAGCAGTTAATATTACATACTAAATATTTCGCATTATTCTAGTTTTCATTGGTTAGACTAATTTTAAACCAATGAAAAATAGAGAAGCAGAGTTAAGTCTTCAACGTATGCAATAATCTTTTTAACCGGTATTTCTGTGACGCGTCTTCATTCTCGTGGCCTCTTTCAAAGGTTGTTTACTGATGCCACTGAGAGTCACTTCTTAAATTGTTCGAAACCGGACTACATTAAAATAACTGTTATTGTGGTTTATTGACTAAAACACTTTTGATCTTTCAGTTTTATATTTTATCTCGATTTATTATTTTACATTTAGGGTTATTTAAAATATGGGAGTTTATTTCGTTAAAATAAATTCTAACCCTTTGTGTACTTTAATATATATATATACATATATGTTATCATCCTGGTTGAAATTAAATAAAACTTTATGGATATGAAACAGTAAAAGAAAAGTTGTTTTAGAATCAGAAAAAACATTTTTTTATTATATTTTAAAGGTTGTTTTACTCAGTCTTTAGTTGTCATTTTTTTAAAAAGAGGAAAAGCCAATACTTTTATTTGAAACTTTTTATTTACCGGAGTATTTTTTATAGTATATCAAATACAATAATTCTCTTTTGTTTTTATTCCAATAATATATTACTTGATCTTTATATTTTATACGAGGAAATTACAGTGTGAATTTACTGAAATAAATATTTGTAATAAAGTGTCTTCGCGTTATTCGGTTCAACTTGAAAGAGAAACTGTGAGGGGTTGAATAATCTTTCTCAATAACAAGTTAGGCTTACAAGGAGATAAGAAGTATTGCCTGTGGAAGTGTATCTGGTATCCGGGTAACTTGCTCCCTTCTACAGTTGCACTTTATAACCGCTACAGAGGAAATTTAGAACCTACATAAAAGTCTAGCTCGGTTTAAGAAGGGAGAAGTAAGGACTGAGGGGGTTCTTTGATTATTACAGGGATTAGAAAAGTAGCAAGGGTGAAGGAGGCAGACATTGCAAGTAGGAGGGTAGATCGGCAAGAGAAAATATACTGTTATTGGTTGAATTATTGATGAGGATATTTTAGATTAGGGGAGCAACGTGAAGCAGTGATTCAAGGGTTTCTTTAGCACAAGTCTACAATAATGCTTCAGCAGCTTTAGGCCTACCTATTAAAATAATCATTTCTAAGACTTCTACATCTTAGCATCAAAAAGTTCATTCTTAAAAAAGACTACTTTCTTACTGAATGATCTTTTAGCTTCTCAAAAAGATATATTTATGGAAAGAATTTTGTATTTGCACAAGTATATCCTTGTTGGTCAAAAGTATTGTTATAACTGAATATTCCAAGTGTAAACTTGATAATTTATTTTTAAACAACAATTGCAAATTTAATACGATCCGTAATAATAATTTTAATTGCTAATGTTATGATTCAGACCAAGAAGTAGACGGAAAGACGAGGTGGTAAAGGACCGGAGTATCCTAGGAGCTTAGGGTTGGAGACAGTTGGGACAAGACAGAGAAAGATGGAAGGCATTAATTCGAGAGGCCAAGGGCCACCCCGATCTTTAGCGCCATGGAGTAAGTAAGTAATGTTATTGTTTGTAGTAAACTGATTCAAACATCAAATCTTAAACAACCAACATGTTTGCATCAATCCTAATCTTCACCCTTTTGCGTGGACAATAAAGTGGGATTGCGGTTTAGTTTGAGGATAAGAGGGTAGACAAGCTTTAAACGGGGAATACACATGGGAACTTGGTTTGCCGATCTCGGTTCGCAAGAACCATGTTCGTTTGTGTGGAGGTCTACGAGCAAAATTCGTGATGAACTTAGTATTCCATCAGGTTGGAACTTTGTTCGCCGAACCCAGATTGTCAAACCAAGTTAATTCCAATGTGTATATGTAGGAAGTTTTAGACTTATTTGTAGCCATCCTTCAGCAAATGCTTTTAAAACATGAAGGACAGACTCGTATGCGGAGGAAAATCGAATTCTTCCTGGCCCTCACAACTCACAATTCTCTTACACTGTAATTGTCTTAAAGTTCCTTAAGTCAAAGGGCAGAGAGTTATAAATGTTCATGTAATCAGTTATTAAATTAAGGTTAAAACCAAAAGATTAAGTAGCTAAGCCTCATTAATCTTTAATATCTAAAAGGACAAATCTATGAAAGGATCTTGCTAAAACTGAATCTAAACCGAGCCATCAGTATGCCCCCATGAAACATGAAGGGGTGAGAGAAGAAAAATGAGCCTAAGATGAAGGGTGTTGCTAAGGGTTTCGCTTTTCCTTTCGAGCGCCATAGGCAAGGTTCTAGATCATTACCAAAAGTAGATATTTATCAAGAAAAGTCTGTTATTGGTTACCTTAATGTCGTACAGTCGTACTATAACAATTTAATAGAGTATTGTTGTTTGGAAATAATCATTTGAATTTACTCTTGAAGCCATCATTTTAACACCGGATTGTACTCAAAACATGGTTCCTTAATAAAGTGCAATTTATGAAGACTAGAGGTTTATTCATTCTGAGTATTAGGTATTAGTCCGGTTAACTTTTAAGTCAAATGGTGAAAACCACTTCTTGAATCCTACTAATTATAATCTGATTACTAATTAATACAATTAGTAAAACCGTGACTAATAGGTTAGGTGTATTAAGATTAAGATGGCTGAACGCGAACTGTACAATCCTAATCATAACGAAAGGCCAGAAAAGGGTCCACTAATACCTGAGTACGAACTGTACAACTATCGGCATCAGGTAGAAGGTGGCAGGTGAAAGCGTGTAAGGAATTTCTTTGACCTACTAGGATGAGAGTTCGGAGTTAGGGAAATGGATGCATTTCTGCTTTGGACTGACATATTTAGGAAATGAAGAAGTTAGTGACGTATTTAGTCAGCTCGTCAGCATCATGCCTCAAAACAACTGCAATGTTGATAATTTATTAAAAAAAAATACATTAACGTTACGTTATTACCACCATTTATGTGGGCTGAAAAATCATCTGCTTTATGGGACTACAAATGCGTGGTAGAGTTTCCACTCTTTAAGTTCAATGGTTCTTTTGTGTCGCCACACCCCAATATTTTTGTCTTTTTGAAAACCCTGAAAAAATGCAAACTAATACATATTTGTGCATGAATACCGACTCGCGGGCTTACGTCAGAATTTATAGGAAGATAAAACTCTAGCCAGAATGCATAGAGAGTAAGATTACCCAGCTCAACAACGGGAAAATCAGCCAGTTAAACTTTGATTTGGGTGTCTCTTCTAGGGCCGCAATGTAGTTATAGTAGAATCGTTAAAAAAGGGTCAAAAGAAATTTTGTGTAAGTAGGGAGTCTAAAATACAATAGGTGTCCTGTCCAATCCGTGCTCGCCACAAGAGGGCTGATCTGAAATGTCCAATTCGAGCTCCAAGATTAACAAGAGTAGGAAGAAGTTGTCCAATTCGTGCTCGCCGATTAAGATATTAAACATAAAGGGGGATAACTTATGTTAAGTGATACATTGGTTTAAGGCATGTTTAAACGCTCTATACGTCCTGGGGTAACACCCTAGCGTATATCGTACGCTACAGTACCTCTGAGTTAAGATGGTGTTTGCTTGAAATTTATACACGGTCACGATTAAACTGAATTGGAGAAACTGGCGTGAGACTAACCACTAGAAGATTCAGCTACGAGCTTGCATTCAGCTGCCAACGATTCCAAATAAATATGTACAAACGAAGCACGTATCTCAAACAATGCACGATTATTTCTAGGCGAGATCAGAAGCTTTATCTAAAATGTCGCCACTATTGCAACTCAAAATGTCAATATTTTTATCTAGAGTTTTTATATTTATGTTCTTCTTGTCTTACCTTTTACTATTTATTTAAAGAAAGGAAATTGGAATTAAGGTTATAAAAAATCAGCTTTTATGCTCGAAGATTTTCTATATTGACTATCCCGCAGTAGATGACATTTATCAGATGATTTTACAATTTAACATTGTAATATTTTTTTATGCCTGTAAAGTAAAACAAGAACAGATTATGAGAGCGTCTATAATTTATTGAATATTTTCATAATAATGAAATATCTTTATAATATATTTTAAAGGCTGGGATAAAAATAAAAATATTTTCTCTGACGGATTGTAAGCATCATTAATTATTATTATGGTATTAATTAACACTGATTTAATTACAGAATCACAGGTCGAATGAAGCATGTTTGAAACATAGGAATATTTATATTTAGATAATTGATTTATTACTGTCATTATTATTATTATTACTCAAATTGTACTGGTCTGATTAAGAAAAACCATTGCCAAACTTTGATGGACACGCTTTGTTTAATAAACCCGACATATAATAAACATTGTATAATAATGGATGAGGTATGTATTATTGATATTAAGATTGGTGGAAGTTATATGGTATAATGTTTAGTTAATATACTAATATATTCTTATTATTATAATTACCTTTTTGACACTTCTTCAGCTTGTTAACCCCTTATAAAACAACAGAGAGTTCAATCTAAAGAAGGTATACACGGAATGGCTCAGCTACCAATAAGTCGAGCAAATCAAGGTCGTGGGTTCGATTCCGTGCAATGATACTCTGAATTTCATTTGTGAATCGCGGACGGGGGCGACTATGGGGCACTCATACCCCACGCTTTGACGCACGCTTATATAGCTTACTTATGACCACACCATACTCGCTTCGGTGGTACAATATACAATGTATGATGTATGAAGTAGCTGGAACTCTCAACCATGGGGTGTAAAAAGGGCCTAAAAGCAAGGTTCGTCTAATTGCAAGGTTCGAACAAGTAGTTCGTCCTACCCGTTCTAGTAGGAAGTACTAGACTACTACTACTACTAGACAGTTACTTCCCTTATTATAGAAACAGAAGTGTGATATCCCTTTGTGCCAAATAAAAAAAGTTCATAGAATAAACATCCCTTTGTCGTAATATCTACTTAATCAGTAATTTAAATTCTTAAAAACATAAGGGAGTAACAATCTAAAGGAGTATAATATTTTTCATAATGATTTCACTGCAATACAAATTGATTACCCCCCCCCCCCCTCTCACCATAATCTTTAAAACGAATATT
This sequence comes from Gerris buenoi, assembly GCA_001010745.2. NCBI lineage: Eukaryota > Metazoa > Arthropoda > Insecta > Hemiptera > Gerridae > Gerris > Gerris buenoi. Next base: position 430,782 of record KZ651132.1, read on the forward strand.
ATTATCATAAATACTATACTAGTATATTAAGCCCTATTAAGTAATAATTTATAAAATTGATCCATATCTATGGAAAGCTTGAAGTAAGAATATTTAAAGTTTTTTCAGTAGGTAAGAAAAGAGCGCGTGAGAAGCTAAGAAACTTAACTAAATAGAACATCTCTCCCTGGTAGTCGGCTGAAAACCTGCCAACAGTTTTTCTACAAACTTTAACACTAGAGAGACTTTTAAACCTTACCGGCTTATATAGTCATACTTCAGACAAACTTTTATCTAAGTACTCTAGAGCTCTCTACAGATTTCTTATTTATTCTCATGCTAAATTAATTTCTACGACAAAAGGATCCATGTTCTTTTCTACTTCTTTTAAATATGCTTTTGAACTTTGATAAATTAGAATGAAGAGTATTATTATACCTAGATAATGTCATTTTATTTTCTCAAAGGCAATTATATATATCTATATAAAAAATAATTAAATAACTACGAAGAATCGTCTTTTTAGCTTCTAATGTTAAATGTTCATATTGTATATTGTAGACAAATATTAATATCCCAGTTTTCGCCTCCAGAACGAGTGGTTACCCGGCTCGGTAGATGCTTTAATGTGACCTTAGTGTCCATTTAAGTGGACACTTCACTGTCAAATCCCGCCAACTGCAGGGTACACCGAAGAAATGAGTTGTATTTCATACTGGAACCAAGTTCTATGAACTACTTTGAGATAAAATTGGGTTAATAATGTTTTTTAAATGGAGATCTAAGGCGGAGACCGATTTTTAGGACATTCATTGGGAATTTGAAATCATTAAGACCGGAGATTTTGTTTAGTTCAATAGGATAGAGGGCAGTTAATAGTTAACTTCGTGAAGATAATGTGTCTTCATCTACACTGGGATTGTTTTTTATTTAAGGGAAGTAGGAAGTTATCTCCGTAAATTAATTTTTTCTCTTTGAAATCAAAATGAATAGTTTATTATTTCCAGGAGTCAGACTTGCAGGATTTTATATAAATTTGTATTGATTTTAATCTTAGCAGGAGAAATTGATTTTATGGTTGTCCAAAATTGTTTCGTATCTTTTGAAAAAAATTCTATGGGTACGTCCAGAGTCCAGAGTGCATGCTGTTTCCGAAACAGGTTCAGGCTCCGAACACAGGCTCCTCATATTTCAGCTTGAGGAAAGCAGGTGATGTCCGGAGTGGAGGCAGAGAAAAATAAGCGCTGTCGCAACGTAACGTAAACACCAAAAAATAAACAGTAGTTTTTAGTTACAGTACAGTCCTTAAGCGCTGATAGCAGTCAGAATCTGAATAAAGAATGAACAAAACATTCCGGTAAAGACTCCAAACCCTGTGCGCGCCACCGGTTACCGGTTGCATACTTCCACTATGAACACCCTGCTGTAGCTACACTATTAAATTCTCGCGCTTGGTTACTGAGTCTGAACCTGATTCGGAATCAGCGAGCACTGTGTTCATACCCTATATATTGTTAAATCAATAGAACAAAAGAGTATTAGAATGACAGGCAATTTATAGGGTTGAATTGTTCTGATAATGGAAGGAGGTATGTCTCGATGGTAACGATAGATAAGAGGCAAGATAACCGAGCCGAGAATGACGTGTTATCGTGTGTGATATGATGACATTAAACTGCACTCCCTAACCTTGTCATTACACTTCATGCTCTAATCCATTATCTGAAGGCCCCTCCATACTTTGACGAAGTTACCCGAAGTCGGGCCGAGGAACGAGAATGTGGAGAGGTTGATGTTCGAGGTTCCTCGGTTATAATCGACTCGTCTCGCACACCTTCGCTTCAGAGCTAGTGTTTGTCCCGTGTCAAAGGGGATACGAGGAACATAATAATCATGGCACCGAGGTGTACTCCACGAAGACCGAGAGTACGTATACTAGTGCCTCGTCCTGGGATTGGGATTCCTCCTCGAGAATGTGGATACTCCGCGTAAGTGTGGAAGGACCATCCATTAATTCAGTGGTCCCAGATTTGGCGGTCGGTCCTTTAAACCAACACTTTTCTATGAAAACTTCATAACCATTGAAATAAAAATTTCATTGATTTTCCTTTGTCTCAATCAAACATGCACCAACTATTATGACGTTTAAATATTCTAAATGAAGTTGTAGGTTGTTATTTTATTTGTATTCAAGTAAATATCTACAATAGAGCATGAGTTCCGCCGTTTATGTCTTACGGTTTTAATAATAAATTAAAAAATTACATAAAAAATCAAGGGTTTTTGATATGCTAAGTACCCACCATGATTATTTTTGGCACTTATATGAAACAATTTATTGAATTTATTAGTTATTATTATTTATTTTTACGATTTATTACACAAAAACATTGATAGCGTTTTGCAGATCAACTTTCATATACATTGGATCAATAAATTTCCTTCAATAAATTTCCTTCCACCTTACATTTCTAAAGTTGCAAAAATTGTTCCTTCTCACCAGGGCCGGATTTAGGAAGGTTCCAATCTGTGCTCGGGCACAGGGCGGCAATATTTTAGGGGCGGCAAATTTATAACTTTATGTTTAAGGCTGTATTAAAATAACATATATACAATATACATACCACATAAAAATAAGACATATTTAACTGCACCGCTGCAAAAAACGGTTGAGAGATCATTTTCAGTATTAAGAAGGGTAAAAAACTATTTGAGTAAAAACTATTGGGGGCGGTTGCCCCCCTCCACTTTCTAAATGAATAATTTTGCTTTGAATACTGTTCTTGTTTAATTTACTTTTTGTGCCTACTATGGTGCTGTTAAAAATTCTAAACATATAAAAAACGAGACATAAAATTTAGATTTAACTTTATTTACGAAACATTTAACACTAAAATTTCAAATAAAAATCCCAAGGATGAACCATCTATAAAATTAGACTCAAATACTCTTAAAACTCAATTTTTTACCTATATTTTAAAAATGTTACCCGGTCCCCTCCTTTTGGTGGAGGGTATTCCATACCCCCAAACCCCCCGGTATCGTAATCTCGCCCCCTCACTGAAGCCAAATTTCCTATAAGAAACCCGAAGTATTGTGGTTTCGTTCGGGTAACCTTTT
>KZ651132.1:434330-446379 GCA_001010745.2 Gerris buenoi
GCAAACATTTTGACCAAGTATGGGGCTGCTTGATGTTTGCGCAAACATGATTTTTTAACTAAATTCCCCCGACATCAGGTTTGCGCAAACTTTTGCACAAAATGTTTGATCGTGTATGGGGGCCTTAAGGAACAATTAACAACAATTTCCAAATTATCAGCAACTTAGTATCCTTTAAGTCCTGTTACATTTGAAAATTTGTTTTTTTTTATATTTGACTACAAAATTTTGAGCTTTCTACTCTTGTTTTAGTGATGCTAGAAGTGTGGCGATTTCAGGAAAAACTCCTGCTATTCACAAGTTTTCAAATGGTATAATAAAGGTTTAAGATTAACGGACTAGTTTTGAACTATGGTAGATTATGTTATCAGACGTGAAATTTTTTGGTCAGGATCACAACTAATTCCTCTACAAATACAAAAAAGTTTCCCCGAACGAAACTACATCACTTCGGGTCTCTTATAGAAGATTTGACCCTGAACAAAAAAGTTTGATATATTCGCAAAAACATTAAAAAAGCATCACTTTTGGGAGTTTATCCTTACAATTCTCAAATTCTACGCTTTTTACCATAATACTATCAATATTCCTTGATAAAAATCTTGTAGATAGTCGAATTACAATAATTTTAGCTTTTTATAACAAAATCGTTTAAAATTAAGCATTGATGGAGATCACCTTAATGGATTGACTAGTAGAGTGATAGGGACGTAGATTTTGAAATTTTGCTGAAGATCAAGGGTTTGTCGTACAGCGTACAGCGCTGGGAAGGGTGTCATTCAACGAAAAATTATATTCTTTACAAGGTTTCCTTTTATAGGTGGTCTATGGTAAGAAGAGTAGTATTTGAGAATTTTAATGAAAAACGTCCAAAAATGGTGTATTTTTTTATCTTGTTTTATTTTAGCTTGTTCCCATTTGTATCAGTTATATAGTTATATAATTATATGTTACCCTATGGGACAGAGTGGGTGATGAATTATTAAGGGGTGGGGGGGGGGCGGCAAATTACTGATAGCACAGGGGCGCACAACTCCTAAATCCGGGCCTGCTTCTCACACAAATGAAAAGGTTTACAACAAAAAAAGTTTTAAAACAAGTTTATCTTGTTTATAATAATACCTTGTTTTTGAGATTTGTATCATCCATCTGCCAGAGTAAATTGTTTAATACCAGATTTTTGCTAATTATACAATTACTTGAGAAGCTTTCTTTTAATATGCATTTATTAACACTATACATATTAAAAAAGCACTCTACTTTAGTAAGAAATAAAACAACTACTCTCTTGATAAATATTATCCGTTTTTTGTCATCTAAGATTTAACATTATGCTATAGCAAGAGGTTTCTCTAGACTAGAGATGGTAGAAGTGTAAAAAAGATAATTGTAAAGAAGAGCATTTATTTACCTTTACAGGGTTTTATTAGCTCAAGTTTAAGAAAGTATGGTAATAGATTAAAATAACTGGGCTTTTTCGGTAGGCAGGAAGCTCGGTTAGGGATATTCAGGGTCTCGAGGCGCTGGAACGATTCTCTAAGGCCCTGTTTAAAGCATCATCTCCCACCCTACAATTCCTCTTTCACCTTCCTTTCCTTACAACTCTGCCAACAGTTTCACTCCAAATAAATCCTAATATCCCTATAAATATTTCACACCAGAAAAGCACTAGGAAAAAATCGAATTAACTTAAAAAATCTTAATAAAATATTAACAATCTTGAATTTTTAATAATATTGATATAAAATACAGATCGGATTACCTTTCGCTAAGGATACTTTTTTGACACTTGACAACTGCTACCCAGGGCGATGAGGTAATGGGGGGGGGGACGTATACTAGTGCCTCGTCCTGGGATTGGGATTCCTCCCCGAGAATGAGGATACTCCGCGTAAGTGTGGAAGGACCATCCATTAATTCAGTGGTCCCAGATTTGGCGGTCGGTCCTTTAAACCAACACTTTTCTATGAAAACTTCATAACCATTGAAATAAAAATTTCATTGATTTTCCTTTGTCTCAATCAAACATGCACCAACTATTATGACGTTTAAATATTCTAAATGAAGTTGTAGGTTGTTATTTTATTTGTATTCAAGTAAATATCTACAATAGAGCANACACACGGAAGGATTTCCTCTTCCTATTGACAAACCCTCGCCCACACACGGAAGGATTTCCTCTTCCTCTTGCAAACCCTCGCCCACACACGGAAGGATTTCCTCTTCCTCTTGCAAACCCTCACCCACACACGGAAGGATTTCCTCTTCCTCTTGCAAACCCTCGCCCACACACGGAAGGATTTCCTCTTCCTCTTGCAAACCCTCACCCACACACGGAAGGAATTCCTCTTCCTATGACAAACCCTCGCCCACACACGGAAGGATTTCCGTATAGATGATGGGTTGTTTTTCTATACTTATTATTTCATACTTTTTATTGAATATTACAACTAAACTTTTTCCAGTTTGTTTTAAGCTTCAATTGCCCCTTTTGCTGAGGATAAAAGTGATAGAAGGATTTTAAATAATTTTAGTAAATCATATTGAGAAGGACGGAGCCCATTTGGCTCCCATTTTTCCTAAATGGCTCCCGTTTTACAAAAAGGCAAATTCCCAAACGGCTCCGGTTTAAAAAATTAGTATACAAAAATTATATAAAAAATCATTTATTTAATATTGTAAATTTAATTATAAATATAAACATGTATCATCATTCATTGGGTAAATTTGTGAGGCACATTTTTTTTTATATAATTCATACTTGTTATTTCATTTGATGAGAATTCGTCAATGATGTTTCCAATGAACTGATGCTTTTTTAGATTTAGGTGTATTTTAATGACTCCGTGCTTTAATTTGCGTCTCTGATTGTATTTCACTCAGTATATCAATAACCTTAAAAATATTTGGATGAGCAGTATTGAATTCGAATACGAATATTCATGGAAGATGAACACTCCGCCCACATTTCAGGAGGGAATCGACTATCTGACATTATATAATTTTCAAACATACGCACAAGCTGACGATTTGTTGTTTAACAACAATTGATATATTATAATGTTTGAAACGTAAAATCCAAACTCCAATAATTTTAATTTAACGTATTATCGTAAAAAGTAAGATATGAATACCGGAGCCGATTAGGAATATATACCTACTCGTGAAACATTTTTCAACGGGAGCCGTTTGGGAAAAAACAAATAATGGATGGGAGCCGTTTGGGACGCACCGATTGACAAAGTGACTTAATATGAATATGGGCTTCTTATGTAAAAAGAAAAAATTCCACCTACAGCAGAAGTATTGTGAATTCAAGTTTCAATATCCTAACAAAATGTCTTCATAATTTTACACGCTGAATCTCAATCTTCATTTATAGACAATCTGGGAATTAATAGCAATGAAAAAGGTGGAAATAAATCATCTAGAATCTAGAGTTAATGTTGCTAAGACTATATTTAAGTTAATTTCTAAGACTTCGATGTATTTGTTATAAGTTATAAGTAATAGGATTCCCTCTTGCAAACCCTTGTCTACACACGGAAGGATTTCCTCTTCCTCTTGCAAACCCTCGCCAACACACGGAAGGATTTCCTCTTCCTATTGACAAACCCTCGCCCACACACGGAAGGATTTCCTCTTCCTATTGACAAACCCTCGCCCACACACGGAAGGATTTCCTCTTCCTCTTGCAAACCCTCGCCCACACACGGAAGGATTTCCTCTTCCTCTTGCAAACCCTCACCCACACACGGAAGGAATTCCTCTTCCTATTGCAAACCCTCGCCCACACACGGAAGGATTTCCTCTTCCTCTTGCAAACCCTCGCCCACACACTGAAGGATTTCCTCTTCCTCTAGCAAATCCTCGCCCACACACTGAAGGATTTCCTCTTCCTCTAGCAAATCCTCACCCACACACAGAAGAATTTCCTCGAGGAATCCTCAAGGAAAAAGTTTCCGGGATTTCCTTAAGGAAGTCTTTCTGTACCCTCACACTCTTCTAGCATTCTTCTACTGCACCCTCACACCTTAACCAACACAAACTTCAAAAGTCCTCATGGCCGACTGTTGTCAACTCAATACACGCCGCACGTCCCGAATCCGATGTGGAAAAACAACTGTTAAGTTCGGAATTTCATTATCTTCGTGTGACCGCCTTAAGCATTGACACTACATAAAATAAACTATCGATTAGACTAAACACTTTAGGATTATAAAAAAAAATAATGCGTTGTACACTTGTGGTCAATGTTGCATCCTTTGCATTATTCAGAATTGTGACTAAATTTTAAGTACCTTCGTTGTTGATAATAACAATAACAGGCAACTGTTTCAATTTTGTGTCGCTCCCATATCGGACATTTCCTTTATTTGTCAACTGAAAGTTTGTTACTTATAAAGAAATGATCACATTTTTAAAAGCCAATAGGATTAAATTTAAGTTAGCAACCTTCAGATTGTATCTTACCAAATCTCTGATATATTTTTAAAAGCTTTTATTTACATGCAATGTATGTATGTATGTATGTACAGGTCAAATCTTTCGACTGAATTTTAAAGCAGTTATCCTCAACCGATTACATTGAAATTTTACATACAAGTTTAGTTTGGAAGACAATGCTTGATTAGCTAAGAAACTTCATTCTAAATCCAATATGGCGGACAGCATAAGATGGCGGACTAGTTATTTTTTTAAGCACGCCTATGATATGGGTATCAATTGAAAGAGTTTACTGAGAAGAATACGAATAAAAGCTTGTTTTGATAAATGTCTTTTCAAATAAAACACCCAGTGAATAAAAGTTTGCGAGCAAACACTGGGCAGTTTATTAACCCTAGAATGTGTAGAGGTACAATTAAATGATTATCATACGATCTTAATCTACTTTAGTCTAAATGTGTGTTGGAGTCGTTTTAACAGATCCAAGGTAAATACGGAAGTAGATAAGGGGAATTTACAGCTGAACAGATTTAAAAAATGACAAGTGAAAAGGTGGCTGTTAGCAGGTAAAGAAGCCGGTCTAAGCGGCAGTCTATGAAGCCTGGCAGATGTGTTTAAGTGATTGAGGCACAAGCCAGTAAGGTTGTTGTTAATACTAAAGGTGAGGGTACTATAGAAGGTAAGGATGAGAGAAGGAGGGGCAGGTGCTTTGTGTGTTGGTCCTTTAGATACTACAGTTCTAAACACCTGCTTCCATGGTTAAGTTGCCCTTAGTCCTGTCTTGCTTGCGCTTACCCTCGGCTTCTCATCCTTTGAACGTCTCAGACCCTTGCCTCGTCTACACCTCTCTTCCACATTATACAGCCTATCCTCTTTCACTACTCCCTGTTTACTTGCTTGCCTCTTCAAATGATTTATTTCTTTGTTTGATTCAATTTAGATAACAAATGAGGGGGAAAATGTTGCTTCTCCACAGGGTATAAAACTTGACTACTAATCGATACAACCACATTATTGCTGTAAAAATGTATGTTTCATAGTAGACAGGAAAAAAATAGAACTTTAAAAGCATAAAGGGAAGTACAATACATGTAAATTGTAATAGCCCTATTATAATTGCTGCTAATGCATAACCCTTTCATTAATAACTCTTTTTAGACCATTGAAAGTTTATAATACTGGACTTAATTGATTACCTAAGTTTTTAGAAGTAAAGATATGCATCTTTTGCGTTACTAAGTATGTTATCCTGTTTCAACACCTTAAACATTTATAATACATAACGAAATTAATTCAATACTAAATAACTTAATCAGAACAACATTACATTGTTTGACGTAAAATTATAAATAAAAGTCCAAAGAATTCAAGTTGAATATCCATGACGTACTTCTTTCATCAGACTTAGGGACCAAAAGGCTGATAAAGATCAAAATGGTTTCTTCTACTTGTAGCTACTTATTTGAAATAAATAAGCAATTAATCATTCAATTCATTAAAAAGATAAGGTTAGTAATTTGGGGCTTAACCTCACCATAAGCTTCCTGCATATTCCTTAAGAGCCACAAAAAAACCAAAAAACTATGCTACTTTAAACTGCGCGAGTGCAGTTTTATCTATGCATCAAATCGATGGTGGTAAAAATATAAAAAACGGACAATTCCGATTTAATCTCTGCTTCAAATTTTTAAGGGTGGACACAATATTTTTCCTCATAAGCTAAGGAATAGTAAAAAAAAAAAACTGAAGTAAACCGGAAATTTATAGAAATAGAAGGGCCAAATAGTGCATCTTTAGAGCAAAATAACTGCTATGATTAATTCTACCTCCGTCACAGGTCAAGTAATTTTTTTCCCCCGAAAACAGACTTCCTGGACGTTGTACGTTGCAGGTTTAAGTCTTAGGATGGTGAAAATATGTAATTTGCTTTCCATAAAAATTTATTTTTTTTAGTCTACGTTTCTCCCGTAACAAATAAATGATCAAAAGTACTACCGAAAGACCTCTCACACAAGAATGGCAAAGAAGTTCTTCTGCCCGTTCTTAAGATATTTCTCAGATAAACTGAAGTAGAGGGATACGAAGCTGGAGCGTGAAGTCACCTTCAAGGCCTAGATAAGCTAAACTTGTCACGCCACGCCGTTTGATCGAGGTATTGCGCTAATGCACATTCATGGCTAATGCACTTTTCTTTTAAAAAAATAATAAAAAACCAGTTTTGATTAAATTAATTAGTTGTCTCAATGCTCTTCTCTACTAACTAAAATAGTTTAAATCCGTCCCATACAAAATATTATTATTAGTATGGACGATAAATTAGTAAAATGTATCTTGCATTTTTTAATTATTGGGTAGATGGATCATTAAGGCTCTACCGCCCTTTGAGGTTAGGAAAAACAGTAAAATTACAATTATTCTGGTTCTAAGCAAGATATAAAAAATCTAATCACAGGCTTCATTCCTAATTTTAATTCTGTACAATTTGAGCCCTATTTCCACTTTCTAAGATAAATAGTGCAGGCGCAATTTCAATACAACGAGTTTTATCATTGTATTGAAATGGCGCCTGTACTATTTATTTTAGAAAGCTGTAATAGGGCTCAAATTGTGCAGAATTAAAATTAGGAATGAAGCCTGTGATTAGAATATTGATATCTCGCTTAGAACCAGAATAATTGTAATTTTACTGTTTTTCCTAACCTCAAAGGGCGGTATAGCCTTAAGGAACTAATCAAATCATCTTAGATTATCTTTTATAAATTATTTAGAGGATTTAACTTAGGATTTTTATGGTAATCCCCTATATAATAAGAAAACCTTTACATTAGAAAGAAAAATAGAACAACTGCAAACAGGATGTTTCTACTTGTATAAGTCATTTCTTACAAATTTCTAAATCCACAAAGTCTGCTATCTAATTAATAATTCAATTAATTCTGAATGTATACAGAACATTATTACAATTCAATAATACTAGCTGCTAATTCAATTAATTACAGCATTGAACAAAATAATAAATTGTCTGTGAATGTATAAATTGTTTGTTAACAATTTATTTTGTTTGTTAACAAAAATTACTACCTCCGAATATAATAATTTATTATTGTTGACTATATTTTGCTTTAGAGTTTATATTCGCTTGTGAAGATTCACTATACAATATTGACATAAGAATTGTGTCGAGTTTTGTTTAAATACCTTTACACATTTTTACCTGAACAAAGAAATGTAAGTTCATTGATCTGGAAATTACGACCTTCGAATATAAAATATGTTATGTATTAGCTACCTATTTATTAATGCAATAAGGTTTAAATTTACTCTTAAATATTAATATAATAATAAATACTTTTAAAGATTTAAATTGTTCTAAAGATACCCTTACAGGTGAAACAATGATCAAATCATTCATGATTTCAGTATTGTTAAGCTAATTAAATTATACATCTTTAATATGATAATAATGTAATCTACTTCATATGTTTTAATTATTCTAATATTATTAATGCAATGTATTAATGTATTGCAATATAGTATTTAATGATAGGGAAATGATCTTAATGCTGATATGACAATGATACATGTTATACATTTATATTTATAATTTAGCTAATTGACAGTGATTAGGACAGTAATTACATCACATAAACGTTTCCAAAGAGGCTTTTTCAATCATGATAAGCTTAATTTCCAAAAATGATTTATCTTTCTACTTATTTAAACAATAAAATGTATTTGTGTTATTGTAAGGTTGGTAGAAAGCAAGGAGGTTGTGCTGTGAATGGAGAAGAAAACTTTCCTTTTCACAGTATATCGAGGCCGAAGGCTTCAAGGCAACCGTGGATGTTTTTGATTAGAACTCCAACTTTTTCTCCCTCTTCCCCGATAAGTTTTGCCAACTTGCCGCCGCTAAATTGAAGAGCCTTTTAGTGCTCTTGTCGGAGTAAAATGGCTAAACTGATCTCTTTTACTCCGACTACATTCAGCCAGTTATTTAAACTCAGACTCTCACTCTCTCTCCAAGAAAACAAATTTCATCTAGTCACGAGAACTATAGATACTTTTTTTATGGATACTACTATTAAAGTACTGTAATTTAAATCAAAGGTTTTAGGCTTGTTCCCAGTCTCGCACCTAGATATTAATAAGTTCTGAAAAAAATTAGCTTTGATAAACATAACTAACGCTATAAATAAAAGAAAATAAAAAATCGGTAGGCCTCACTCATCTTATGCATCACTTTTCCGATGATTTAAGGAGAATTTCATTCATCAGCGTTGTCTATAGTCTGTAATACTTCTTTGATTATTATTATTTTTCATCCATTTACACTCTTCTTTTATGTAGGGCCAATTTACGAGTAATTTTTTAAATAAAGAAAGCAGTTTTGCTAATTTTTTGACAATTTTGTTCTTAGAGTGTCATTTACTCTGAGTATAACATATACTTCTTTGTTTACTTGGTCGATAACATCCACCAAACACGCACACGATACTCCCTTGATTATGGATTCTATGTGGAATCCATATCAATCCTCAATAATAGTACATAGTAATGTTTGCTGTAGGGTTTCTCCAGTACTGTCTAACTATATTCATGGGCTACTGAAATAAATTTGAGTACCAATGCTACATGTATTATGCCATCAGTTTGATGTTTAGTTACCATACAAGATACAACTACTCTAATGTTATAATATATTACAACTAAACTGTTACCTTCTTGTAATGTTTTTTTTTTTTTTTTATTGCTTACTGCTAATCAACAAATTAAGATTATTGATTATATTTTGTTTGCAGCTATTTCAATTATATAACTAAGTCATAGTCATATTATAGCAATTGTACTACAACAAAATAACAACTATTCCCTCTAAAACCTTGGGTTATGACTACTTTGTGGTCAGAAACATTGTTTGGGAATTAATTGTCAATATCAACTAACACTTTAGATCTTGGTGTTGAGCATACAATTGCGAAGTACCTGGAGTTGGGTTGATTTCAAAAAGAGGATTATTTATAAAGGTGTCCATTGTAGCTAAATATTCTATAATAATAGTTAGTTAGGACCTCTGGACAAACAATTTTTTGTTGTATATAGCAAAATAAAACACATAGGCACGTCGAAGGGTATAATATATGCTGAAGGGTACTTTTTTACTTCAACACTCCCTTGTATTCCTTTCCCTTAATAGTTTTTAGACTTAGGAACGTATTCAGAGTTGTATGTACTCCTTAGTCTAAATTACTATTATGACAAAGGGATAATTAGACCAATGAATCTTGGGACAAAGGAATATCTGACTTGTGTATATAAATGTGATAACATCCCTTAGTCTAATTAACTATTAAAACAAGAACTCATTATGTCCTATAGTTTTGTATATAAAATTTTAAAAGACTCGATTTTAATATAGCGTAAAAAAAACTGACCCAGGAGTCTCAATGTCTTGGGAGGCTTACACACAAACCTTTAAGACTTTTGCTGGGCAGACTATTGTTTAGAACCAAGAGGGGTGCTTAAGTAAATAAGTGCCATGACGCTTCGAGTGCTTTAGTTTAACAGAATCATTTATAGACATGTATAAACGATTTAAGATACCTTAATTTAATAATGTGAAAGCGCAGCGGAAATGTTAATATTTAATTTTATAAAAATGTATCTTAGTGAAATTTTAATGTATTATTTAAGCTAAATGAATACTAAGTGAAAAATTGACGTTAATTTTAAAATAACAATTGAAATTTATAAATAATTGAGACTAGTTTACAGCATTTTGATCTGTCATCGCGAGATACTATTGATAAGGAAATAGTTGTCTTGTCATGTTTGTGAAACGGTGAAAGGTGGACGGGCCATTTTTTATCCGCAAGGTACGCTCTAATTCCCAACGACTCCTCCAATTCAGGATAGTTTTATAAAAAAAACTCACCGTTGCTATTTTATGTGCCTTACTGTTGTTCTCAATGACCTAAACGTTTCTTTTGTCTGTGATATATCTATCTCCTGATACCAAAAATTTCTAAACTTTTTAAAAGGCTACCTCATCTGAAATCTTTTCTATGAATCGTATTTTTTCGAACTTACTGCTTTTTTAGGTACGATAAATAAACGATACTTAGAATCAATTTTACTTATTCATTATTCACTCGCTCGATATTTGCGAACCTCCATATCTTAAAATTTACACGTCCAATTATAATGAAATTTGTGTGGTAGGTCATAAATGGCTCATTCTTGGTCACAATAAGTTTGTTTCTCTTCTACATGCGCACACACATACATTTATTTACACCTATATCATCAAATTTAAGGAGCGCAGACTGTTGAAATAAGTCAGGGGCCATCTGCCGGCTTCGACAAACCATTCCAATTTCATAAAAGTCATGTTGATTATGTAGGTGTAAAGAATGTATGGTTGTGCATGTGGAAGAGAAACAAATAGGCACAGAAGGTTGAAACTTATATTATGGGACCAACAATGGGCTAATAACCTTTAAAAGTAGTTATCTGATTTGTTTGAAACTTTTATAGCTTATCGTAAGAAACTAGCAGATGGCCACTGATTAATTTAAACCGTCTGTACTCTTAAATTTTTGCTAAATTGATACTTTCAATTCAAATAAAAAATTAAAACAATTATGACACTGAATAAAACGGAAAAACAATTAAGCAAATTATACAATAATAGCTTGTAAAATCATAAAATCAATGAAGCACGTGGTAGAATACGAGGAAGCTATTTGCCATACCAATTTGCAGTCTATGTTTATACGTATTTTTTACCATATTATTATTCCATAGGATTTAACAGCATATCAAAAAGCAACAAAATGAATTTAAGTTTTTGACATGTTTAGAACATAAGTACATTAAATATTTAAAGTGAGTTTTTAAATTGTTTTATTTAATTTGAAAATGTTTATATTACAAGCTTGAAAAAAAAAATGTACAGAATAAACATATATAATATCTAGTGAGAAAATAAAGTTTGTTTTTCTTTTGTTAAAATTTATACGAGTTTGAGTTTTTTTTAATGGTTGAGTGAGGGATTGGAGTTTGTAGGGAAAATAAGGTTTTGGCAGTTGGCAAATCAACCTGTTATTTAAACAAGGATGGGAGAGAGAGAACAGGTAGGCAAGCAGGTCGATACAGACCCCCCCCCCTCTTGAAACATTGGTAACACTAACACTGTTAGATCGGAGGCTCTAGTACTTTACAATGTACTAGTCTATTGTCTTGTCCTTTTCTATTTCTCGTCTCTAAGTTCACATACTAATTGAAATGACGTTGTCTTGTCTTATAGTTTTCTTCTATCTGAGCAATAGATAAAAAAACTATTTTATTATTTAAAAATATATATTATATTGAAATTTGAATTCAAGAGAATTTCGTGTAATTTGTGATTATATGATTAACTTCGTAAATGAAAGTCAGTGGCGATCCTAGGTCAAATGTTCTGGGGGGGCTAAAGCCCCCCATGTTTTGTGGGTTTAGTATACATTTTAATGTACCAGGAAGCAACACATTTGTATATTATATGTTGTTGCTGTCCTTTCTGGTGGCAATCCTATACAGTGGCATCCAGCGACAAGGTCTAGGG
>KZ651132.1:465621-476566 GCA_001010745.2 Gerris buenoi
CAGTACAAATCTTGCAATCGATTTTTAACTAACATCCCGAGTAGCTAGACATTTGAAACTTTTAGAATAGCTCAGAACACGATGACAATGCATTATTTTAATACTTTAGCCATATTTCAGCAATATTTAATTAGTTTTCAGCAAATTTTGCTGTAAGGAAAGTTAGTTCGGAAAAAATCCTTTACTTATTTTATTTGTTTTGACATGTCCCATACTTACAATCTTCATTTTGACAGATTTCAACTTAATGACTTATGACAGAAAATTTAAAAACGTAGTAGGTATATAAAAAGTTCTTTTTATCGTGCAATTATTATTATTCTTTATTTAAATATGTTTATTAATGTTCAGAGGTTTTTTTATTGCTATATATACGAGGGAAATTGAAGTTTATAAATTAAATCAAACCCGATAAAAGAATACGATCAGAATTCAAACAACTCATGTGGTATTAGGAGAGATAATTTATTGATCTTTGTAAATTATTGCTCGGGTGATATTAAAATGAGTGATGTTCTTTGGGGAATTGACAAATATGATTAATTAATGAAGAATTTGAATGGTTGGCTAATAATTATTTTATGAATTCGTCATTGTCTTCGCCAAATAATATTGTAGTGAAATTAACAAATCAGCTGCTTAACTGTTATTGTATTCTGTATTCCTACACGCTTCCATTGTTATTTATGGTATTATTTGTTATTTAATATTATTTTATTCTTCTTTGATTTAAAGCCTATTCTTTTAATTATAATATTCTATCCTGAACTAATTCTAAAAGAGCTTTTTTCAAACGAAGATTTTGAGCTTGATCTTTTGACGGAGCGCGTAAAAAATGAACCTCACCGAAATTAATGATCAAAACCCAAAATAGAATGTCTGTAAGCTCGATGAAATTCTTTTGTTATTTCCACGAAGCTCGATTCAAGCTTAGCTTTTAATTCATCAACAATATCAAAGCAGTGGTTATCCAAAACTCAAAGATCAAAGGATCCGGGTCAAATGAGTTATCTAGTGGTCCATGTAAACATCACAGGTTTCAAAACATTTTTAAAACCCCTCAGATTAAATTTATCGACGTTTTCACTAGTTAAAATAAATACAAATATCAAAACAGAAGTTTATTGATTGTTACTTCTTCTTTGTAAACTAGATGTAATGAATACAAGGGTAAAAGACAATGGTTTGTATGGAAAACTACACTAATAATTAAATTAGACAAAGGGACATTCAGTGGTGCAATTTACTCTATTTTACTTACTTCGTTTCAAGAGGTAGTGATGCAATTTACATAGTTTAACTTACTTCATTTCAAATTGGAGAGATGCAATTTACATACTTTGATTAACTTGGTTAAACATAATCGTGGAATTTACAGTTTATCATTTAAAAAATGTCAGAGTTTGATTGAGTCAGTGAACATTTGATTTCTTTTAATCATTCCATTAATAAATGTATTTAAATACTGATTATTTCAGTAAATATATTAGCTATTTTCTTAATGCTCTTACTAATTAACAGAATTGTACTATTTATAGTATTTCATTAGCCAAGTTAAAGAAAAATAAATAA
Source organism: Gerris buenoi (assembly GCA_001010745.2). Lineage (NCBI taxonomy): Eukaryota > Metazoa > Arthropoda > Insecta > Hemiptera > Gerridae > Gerris > Gerris buenoi. The sequence goes on from KZ651132.1 coordinate 467,194, forward strand.
TTCTTTAACAAATAAAATTAAAAGCGCCGAGGTAAAGCATTCGCAATCTACGTAAGAACTAATTGGTGTTTTATAAAGCAAATTAATCGAAGTGTAAGCCCGTAACGGCACTTGCACCTGGCCTTTTTGCCCGCGTTGTTCCGTTAAAAACAGAGTTTTTCCTTAACATAACTTAGTAAAACAAAAATACTTTACAAAATACTACGAAACAGTAATGAAAGTAGATATTAGAAATTCTTTGAGAGTAATGCAACGGTAAATGTGTCATAATTGCGATTTGTATTTTATAAATAGACCAGATGCATGTCCCTTAAAGAGAGACTAATATAGTTGGCATAATGTCAAGTATAAATTTAGTTCTAGTCTAGTACCTCAAAGTACAGTTACAATTAAGTTTAAATTAAGACTGATTTCTTTAAATGAACCGCATATACAATTCATTTTTGTACCATGAATGAAATTGCAAAAAAATGAAAATAATATACTGGAAAATTGTTTGACTTAAATTAAAAATAAATGTGTGCGTTCCAATGTTAATATTATATCAATAAATACTGACAAAATTTTTTCAAACTAAATATTTTGTAAAAATTAAAGACAAAAGACGATTTTGCATGGTAACAATTCATGAATCTCACGTAGCTTTAATATTACAGAATTGTTTTTTTTTTTTTCATTTCCTTTATCATATTACTAATACATATGTATTTTGAGACGATAATTAACTGAAAATAAGCTTTTCTTTGGTACTGCTTTAATAAAATAATTTTAAAAAAATGCTAACAACAAATTTAGTTTATTAATTGGAATATTTAGTCAAATCTAATTCTTTAACGATGTCCAAAAATATAACAGAGTGACCAAATGTAGCAATTGAAAAGTTGTAACGTAAATTCAATGTTAAGAATTAACGTACGTGTAAAAATAGAATGTATATGTATATTTAAAGATAAATTTATAGATTTATTTAAGTTTAATTTTTAATTTATAGACCCCTCTCATAAAAAAATGTTTGTTGTATTATTGAATCCACAAAAAAGCTAATTTAATATTCGTTTCCAATATCTTACGGTTGGTTGTGTTGAGCTTGGACAGCATCTATTTCATATTACAACTTACTATATTTTTAAACTTTCGGAGTTACTCATCTTATCATTTATACAAGATTTTATCTAAGTATATAAGACATTTTATACTTGAAATTATAAGTTAATTTTTTTGTAGCGTATATAAGTGGCTCCTACCGATTATCGCCTCACGTACTTACGTGAAGCGCGCCTTACTTGTATATTTATTTATTTTACCTCTTAACCTTTCATGCATTGTATTATTAGGAAGGAATCAATTAATTTATTTTCTCGTGTTTTATTTTAAGAAGCCATTTTTCTTTTCTTGTATTTATTATTATTTTTTTTTTTTTGCCTAAATCTTGGTTGTTAGGATTAGGAATAATTTTATATTTGAGACATAACAAACGTTGTCAGTCCATATTATTTATTATTTAACTCAAGATTTAATGTCTCTATATAATTGTGTTGTTTACTTATTCTGAAATGATTTCTAAATCTGCCTTGAGTTNTAATTTTCTCAAAACACTTTATTCTTTTCTACTCAAACACATCCTTACATTTGGAAATATTTATTATAAACTTGAAAATAATTCTAATAAAAGGAAACCTAAACAGCTTGGGCTTCCGGTGTAATCCGTGTCACGAAAGGGTTAAAATCCGACGTTTCGCTTCCACTGCTAGATGCATCTTCAGGGTTAGGTGCATCGAGATGTTGACTCAAAGAAAATCGATGAAAAAATAGTGTTTTTCTGTATATTCTGTATATGCTGTGTTGCTTCGAGTCAACATCACGAATTACCACATCCCTGAAGATGCTTCCAGTAGTAGAAGCGAAACGTCGGAGTTCAACCCCTAAGTGACTAGGATTTCACCGGAATTCCAAGCTGTTTATGATGAATCTACCCGTGGAAGCCTACACACAAAGAAAATCTAGTATTATTTTCAACCAAAGAAATCATGTTTCGAATTCTATTTTGCTTCATTTGACATTTGAAGAGATCCTTGCCAGTATACATTTTATCTCACCTTTGTATCTTACAGTGCCGTCTTGAGATTAAAGAGAAGAAGGTAGAATGAATGGAATGGATGTAATAGCGTCAGCTTGGTGGGGCGATTTAGTCATTAAATGAGAAATGAAGTCTGAAGTGAGGGCTGCTGTAGTCGGTTCAAAGCGCCATGTGCTACACTGCTTTGTCCATTGTGTTTATGAGACTAAGGTGAAGGCAATGCCCTATAAACAGTCTTCTCCCCTCGCACGCATCCCATAGGCCCGCATATTTATTTCTTTTACAATGACCCCTCCGTACATTTTTTCCATACGATTGATTCTTGAAAGAAAGAGGAAAAAATATGTATACGAACATAAATTATCATAACAGACCAACATTACAATTCTACTCTTATATTTTTGTCGAATTTATAAAAGCCACTGAATTTGATGTCGATGTTTTGATTATATATATGTCACGCGACTTCACAGTTACACCAGCAGCTTGATACTATGACTTTGACAAAAATTGATTATTATTAATGAGATACACAAGTTCCCTCCAAAGGTGCAAATTCTCTGGTGCATGACTTCCTGGCAGTTGACGCTTGCCGTTACTTTTATTTAAATGCCCCGAATCTAACAGGTCGCTGGCCAATCAAATCATGGGTAAAATGACAGGAGCAGTCTCCTCTGGTTCGTTGGGACGTCCGACTGCCCTTTTATACTCTCTTATATACTTGTACATATGTGAAAGTGTTGTTATGGGGTGAAAAAACATATTTATAGAGGGACATGCGCAAAAAACCAGCTCAAATTAATTAGTTTTCATTAATACGCATTTACACTAATTCATTTCGATTAATACTATTAAATTAACAAAGTACAGTTGACACTATATTTTTGGAATTATATTTGTGCAGAAATAATAAACTAAAATCTAGAACGATGGAGGTTTATATTACAACAAAAATGTGTCTTATCCGGTTTTAGCTGTATATTGGTTATACTATGCATTTATCTTTCTAAAACCATTAAAAAACGCATTAACATCTAGAATCAATACCAAAGCTTAAATAAAAGTGATGGTAGACGTTGGAATCCCAGACGCAGCAGAAGTGACACCCCTACCTCTCGATAGGCGTGCGTTCAGACCGTAGCCGAATAAAAGTCACGTCGAGCGTCAACTGCCGGGAAGTAACGCACCAGAGAATTTACACCTTTAAAAACTGGATTTTTTAAAAATGTTCTTCAGAATGATCACAATACATCCGTTACCTCCGACAATCTTCGAAGACAAATCAAAGGTGAAATGAGTTTAAAAAAAAATTAACTAACTTAAGTTAAACTCATATTAGCTAGTGTAGTGTAAAACATAAGTAGGTACATTTTGATGGTTAGAATTGTTTCTATAGCTAAATTATTATTAAGATTATATTGTTTTTATAAAAATGATTTAGCAATTTTTATTTTATGTGAGAAAATTTGTGGATGGTTTAAATCAGCGGTAAAATAGCGGGCAGGAAAAGGTAAGTACAAAAGAGGGATAAGTGCAGTGGTAGGTGAATGCTCCACAGTTCCCAGCCAAGGAAAAGAAACCAGGCTTTAGCTGAATATTTTACGCTGCCATAAAATTTAGAGCAACACAAGGTGAAAAGCCTTCCATGCTTTAGTAATGAGAGACCATAATATAGAACAGCATTTCTTTTTATTTATATTCTCTGCATGCACCCAATGTTTTCCAACTTTATGTTATTTCAGCAATACAGAGAAGCGAAATTCTTATTTCGGACGATTGAAGAGATCATAAACATCAAAAGGTCAAAGAATATATTAATTGAACCTTGAAAAATGTTTAATTTCATGGACATTGAATCAAGACGGTGTGGAATTGTAAAATGTTTTCATAGCAAACAGCTAGAAGCTCAAAGAGTATTAAGAATGACAGTCTAGAAGTCTAGAGTCTAGAGTGTCTAGTGTCCGATTTTCCCCTATTTCATCCCTAGTTCATTAATTAATTAAATGTAAAATAATTAATTCTATAGATGACTAATTATCTGATTTGGTAGCTATCAGGGGATATTAAATGACATTTTCACAATACTATAGTACACAAAACATCGTTGAATGATTCGCAATACAGCTGGGAGTTTAAAAGCAGTGTTGCCAACCTGATTTTAACTAATTCACTACATTTGCCATTCATTCTCTACTATTTTCAAAATAAGTAGATTGGCGAATGTGGATTATAATCACGTTTTTACATTATATTCCCGTTTTCGCATTATTTTCTCGTTTTTAAGAACGTGCATGAAAATACCAACATTATAACCTATAAACTAGTCCTGAAAAGTTACTTTTCGTCCCTACTGGGGATAATAGTACATTACGCGTCTAGTGTGGAAAGTAGCATTTTGCATGCGAGTGTGGAGTTTACACCCGAGCGACAGCAAGGGTAGTAAAACCACACGAGCAATGCAAAATGCCGTTTTCGNATCAAGATTTAATTTAAGAGGAATAAAAATAACTCGTGAACTTCTTAAAAGATAAATTACATGCAACCGTATCAATTTTAACGAGTTCGGCGAATGAAAACAATTTGAAATTCTAAGTGGTTTCATCATAATATACAAGTAGAATTAGTTTTTCTCCGTTTTTCGCTTTGGTAGTAATTGCACACGGCGTTCAAGGGCGAAAAACTCAGGTAACTTTTATATTTGTATAAACCATTTTATACAAAATCTCAAGTTTTAATCTTAAATTTTAAAATTACTTAAATAACACTCGACATATCTCCATTATCTTTTGATTCCTTTTCAAATCCTGGATAATTATAATTGTCTTAATGCGTGTTTTTAAACAACATTAACAAAATTATATCCCTCTTTTTTTAAAAAATTAATTTTAAACTCAGCCTACGACGACGTTACTATGTTATTAAACAATTATATAATTATTATTACTTCATATAAAACATTATACCGAACACAGTTTCCCTGATAAGTATCATGATAATTAAACATCTCGACAAGTAAGTCGAGTATATAATATGAGAATTACTACCCGGATAACTGTTTGTGAAAATAGTGAACATAAAACGTGCAATTTGTTATAATTGTGATTATCCGAACTACGCACTTTTAAGCAGAGCTTTTAAACCTTATGAAAATAATTTATTTGAACTGATGTTCAATGAGGATTTATTTGACCTATACTATTAAAGGTTTTCTTTTATTTTGATCTTTAGCACCACCATTAATTTGATGAAGGTCTTCAAATAGAAAACAAATATTAACACAAGATTTTCAGTAATGTTTTATCATTTGTTGATTACAGTTCAATATTTTAATTCTTTTTGAAATAAATTTTTTTTTTTTAGACATTTGTACGGTGAGTAAATTGTGCTATAAAAGTCAAGAGCTTTAAGGCCCTGCTCACAGGGGGGAAATCTTTGGCCTCAAATTGCGCCTCACCTATTTGTCTTAGAGACTTGAAATTTTGCACACTTAATCTTCTAAACTTTCTAGATATGCCTCTAGTTTTACTTTTTTCGATTTCACGTTTTAAACCCTACTTTATTCTTGGTGGAAAAAAATCTAAAACTAGAGGCATATGTAAAAGGGTCTAAATATCANAATGTAAAATAATTAATTCTATAGATGACTAATTATCTGATTTGGTAGCTATCAGGGGATATTAAATGACATTTTCACAATACTATAGTACACAAAACATCGTTGAATGATTCGCAATACAGCTGGGAGTTTAAAAGCAGTGTTGCCAACCTGATTTTAACTAATTCACTACATTTGCCATTCATTCTCTACTATTTTCAAAATAAGTAGATTGGCGAATGTGGATTATAATCACGTTTTTACATTATATTCCCGTTTTCGCATTATTTTCTCGTTTTTAAGAACGTGCATGAAAATACCAACATTATAACCTATAAACTAGTCCTGAAAAGTTACTTTTCGTCCCTACTGGGGATAATAGTACATTACGCGTCTAGTGTGGAAAGTAGCATTTTGCATGCGAGTGTGGAGTTTACACCCGAGCGACAGCAAGGGTAGTAAAACCACACGAGCAATGCAAAATGCCGTTTTCGCAGGAGTTGCGTACTGTAGTTAATCTACGATTATAGATAAAACATTATTTGTCTTCTGCACTGATAACGGTGTTCAGTTTAGTTAATTTATTCATTTAGATCAACAGGTAATTGATTTCATTACTTTTAGAGGATTCTCATATCTCAAGTTTAATTGGGGCAGGTGTAAAAGTGTGATTTCCTATTCCTGATAGTATAGAGATTCGTTATACAAGACTGTGACTAAATTAAGAAGGATATAAAGAGGAAAAGCCACTTAACCATAAGGGTTTCTCAAGCTTTAAGCTCTGGTAGAATAATGGAAACAAAATAATCGAGTGTTGGACTTTCGAACTTAAAGCCGGTTTAAGTGGAGAGGGGGAGCCTTATAAGCTTTTTGGGGTTTCTATTTAGTATGAAAAGAGTCAAGTTTTAAAAAAAACCCGGGGGTCGAATAAAAAAGAAAAGGAAAAATTGAGTTGTTTGGTGTATTGTACAGTGCGAGTATAACAATAGGCATTTGGTTTTCACGCATGGCTTGAGTCAACCTCCTAATTCTAACTCTCTGGTAGTGAGCGCACTCACTCAACAGTGAACAGGGTTATCACAATATAACAAACACTTGTAAGTTTTCATACAATCTTTCACTCTCTCTTTCAATTCTATACGTATACGCCCGTTTTTTAAACATGTTTTTTCGTTTTAAAGCAAATACAATAAACGTAAAAGGAAAAATAGAGTTTAAAGGTGGTAATCACAGCTTTTAAAAACTATCAATTTATCATCCTCTTCCTTTCATTTTATATATAATATAGGTATTTATTATTTTGCTTTTAATACTCTTAAATCATATTTCGAATCTTTAGCTACTTATTAGCATTAGCTACAGAAACATCTTATATGCATTTATTTATTTTATTAGTTAGATTATATATTTTCATTAGTTACAGTTGCATTATTTACGCGTTTATCTGAAAGTAACAATAACTGGCAATGCAATTACCAGGTGGTTTACACGTAATTCCCAGGATGTATCCTTGGAATGTAATTGAGGTTTCTAATGTATAGTCTGTATTGATAACACTTCTAAAATCAAACTTGGCATCTTAAACTCCGGATGTAATCCTATTCAATATAACATAAAACCATATTTGAAACCGGAAAGTAATCACCCTCTTTAGTATGAACCATGAAAAGTTATTAGAAAAGTTGAAAAAAAGAAATGTTATAGTTAATTTAACAAATAAAATATACAAAAATACAAATTTGTACATGTTGTAATAATTTATATCTGTATGTATTTGTACTGACTACATAATACCGAATAAATGATGATGTACCTACATATTTTTATATCTAAAAATATTTTTTACATTTTATCTCTATTTACAAACCATACCGTAATATTGTATTCTTCAAATCAATTAGCTTTTAGTGGCATAAAATATTATGATATTTGTTTCCCTTCAGATAATTTCCCTTTTTTACCCCTTCTGGGAAAAGTAATGTTGTTTGAACTTATTATTTTCTTTAATAAACTGTATTTATGAACACTTAACTATTATTGAAGCGAGCTTCTTACATTCAACAAAATAAGCATCTTGTCTGTCTGTCTGTGTTTTGCACTAATTTTTTTAGTATAACCAATAACGACACCGCTATGAATTAATAAAGGTCATTAAACCTATAAAATCCACGTTTAAAAAACGTTTAAAATAATAAATAAACAACGTTTTTACCGATATCCTTCGTTCTAACGTAACAATTTTAATAAAACTTCTTATACCTCGTTTAAAGCACAATTGAAAGAAGCATGTAAAATTTCAACTTGATACAAACAGTAGTTTCTGTGAAGCGAAGTGATACATTTATAGTATGTAATAATAATTGTTTAATAGCTACATAGGTTTATCTAGGAAGGTGAGCTTTGTTCCAAGTACTCCCACTACCCACTTCCACTTATCTTCAACTATCACATTNAACTTGATACAAACAGTAGTTTCTGTGAAGCGAAGTGATACATTTATAGTATGTAATAATAATTGTTTAATAGCTACATAGGTTTATCTAGGAAGGTGAGCTTTGTTCCAAGTACTCCCACTACCCACTTCCACTTATCTTCAACTATCACATTCATCATGATTAATAAATTCCTTAATATTCAGTATTTTATTGCAATACCCTCGCTTCAATGATAGACCACGCGATGCCTAGTATAATGTTAATAGTAATTTGTCAATTGGTGGATGAAATAGGAGTAGAAAAAACAATTATTTGTATGTGGGAAACGTTTTGACCCTAAATAAGGCCATCCTCAGTACCTTTTTACTTTTCCTCACTGCTAATAGTAGGAAAAGTATTGTTTTCACCAAAAATTTTTTTTCGAGATTTCAACGGAATTATTCGTTTTAGGTGTTTTTAAGACCTCCTGAGTGGTTTTCAGCATGACGTATGTATGTGTGTATGTGTGTTATCATCGTAGCGCCCAAGGTATTTAACCTAGAGAGTTGAAACTTGGCAGAAAAATCAGTCCTAATCTGTAGTTGTGCCGCCCGGAAAATCAACTTTCTTCGCCATCTTGAACCCAGTTTGCTTAGTCAGCAAAAAATTAAAAAAATCGTAATAAATCGAAAATGGTCCTGATCGAGTTGAAATTTTGCACGAATGTACCTCTCTGTGTGACAAACAAGCCCGCCTAATTTCATTTTGATATTGCCGCTATTTTGAAGTTATAAAATTTTGAATTTTTAAACTTCGACGGTTAATAATACTGAAATTACATATTGGTTTTTGACTTATAGCATATCGTTGGAACCGGAAAAAAAATAAGGAACAAATATAAAAAAACCCGATGAAATTCTAATTATTAGTTTAAAAGTTATAAGTGAATATAATTATTTTCCTACTAGCGGCAGCAAAATTATGCATTATTGAACTGTTTTTAGGCATGAAAATGCAATTTCTCTGAGGTTTCAAGAAAACTTTACAACACGCAGAAAAATGCGATTTTGCTGCCTAGGCGGCAAAATCGTGTTTTGTTGAGGATTTTTCCAGGCTAAGCCACGCCCACATTTCCCGCTTCAAATAAATAAACAAACTACCTCTTGTTTTATATAATCTTTAACCTAAATTATTTGAACAATTTACCTTTAAAATATTTTAAATTGATAAAAATAAGGTTTATAAATACTTATAATAGATTATATTTATAACATAGAATGGAGTAAA
>KZ651132.1:488812-511389 GCA_001010745.2 Gerris buenoi
TTTTACTTTCTCATATAAAGAGAAAGTATTGTGATGGCGCGAAAATTCGATTTTGAGATTTTGATGGATTTACACGTTTTGAGGTCCCCTGAGTCCAAAAAAGTGGTTTTTTAAAAATGTCTGTCCGTCGTCACTCTGTCGTCTGTGCAGACGCCTGGAGCCTAAACTACTAAGCCGATTTTGACGAAATTTGGCATACACGTTCAGAAAAATCATATCCCGAGGCGAAATCGAGAAATGAATTTTAACTCTAAATTTGAGGGTGCTACCCCCCAAAAACTATGAAAAAACACGAAAAAAAATTATTTCTCGAAAACGGTTCCGACGATTTTGATTAAAAAATTCTAAAATCTAGTCAATTTAAATACGAATCAAATGATATAAACCGTTTTCCTAGTTCCTGGGAAAAGTGCTTAAAACGCGGATAGAAAGAGCCCGGGTTCGATTCCCCGCCCGGTAGAAATTATTTTTATGATATTTTTGATGAAAGTTCCAATAGTAATTAAATGTACATATATGAGAAAGTTTGTCTGAGTTGTCTAGGACCGATTTTTTTTACTTTGTTTTCTTGCTCTGATGATGATAATAAATTTAGCGAAACGTTAGCATAAACCTTCTCACTTTGTTTAATTTGACAGCATCTCGCTACAAACGCTCTCATTTTTAATACTTGTAACTGTCACGAACCTTCATCATAATTAAAATAAAAGTTTATCGACTCCGTTTGAAATTTGTAAACAAGTTCTATGGATCAATGCACAGGTTAAAAATGAACTACTTAATAGTNTCCTTCACCTGCATTTCTTTACCTACATGTCTTACCTTCTTAACATTCACTTCCTTCACATACATTTTTTTACCTACATCCCTTTCCTTCTTAACATTCACTTCCTTCACCTGCATTTCTTTACTTACATCCCTGCCTTCATAATATTCACTTCCTTCCCCTGCATTTTTCAAGACATATACATGCCAAATTTCAAAGTCATCGGACGAAAGGTGTAGCCGTGAGAGCATGCGACGGACGGACGGCGAAAATATAAGGGTACTTGGCTTTTGCCTACGGACCCTAAAAATAAATAAAAAAGTTCAAAACTGACTCTTCTCGTATATATGACATGTTATAAAGGAATGAATGGATGTGTGGATGAAAATCCAGAAACTCGGAAAGGGTAAGGTATGTCAGGTAGGCGGATTAGCGGAACAAGACTTTCTTAGAATACCAACAATAGCTAAGAATACAATGATGAAAAAGTGCTTAGGTATTGAAAAACATTGAAAAAAAAAAAAAATAATAATAATGAAAATAACAAAAACAATATTGTACTAGAAATTATTATTTAAATTTTTATAACTGTTACTTAGATTTTTGGTGTCTTGATTTTCATCCACATTCATTCTCATTCCTTGAGTCAACTTTGACCTATTTGTATGTATTTTTATTACTTTCTCATATAAAGAGAAAGTATTGTGATGGCACGAAAATTCGATTTTGAGATTTTGATGGATTTACACGTTTTGAGGTCCCCTGAGTCCAAAAAAGTGGTTTTTTAAAAATGTCTGTCCGTCGTCACTCTGTCGTCTGTGCAGACGCCTGGAGCCTAAACTACTAAGCCGATTTTGACGAAATTTGGCATACACGTTCAGAAAAATCATATCCCGAGGCGAAATCGAGAAATGAATTTTAACTCTAAATTTGAGGGTGCTACCCCCCAAAAACTCTGAAAAAACACGAAAAAAAATTATTTCTCGAAAACGGTTCCGACGATTTTGATTAAAAAATTCTAAAATCTAGTCAATTTAAATACGAATCAAATGATATAAACCGTTTTCCTAGTTCCTGGGAAAAGTGCTTAAAACGCGGATAGAAAGAGCCCGGGTTCGATTCCCCGCCCGGTAGAAATTATTTTTATGATATTTTTGATGAAAGTTCCAATAGTAATTAAATGTACATATATGAGAAAGTTTGTCTGAGTTGTCTAGGACCGATTTTTTTTACTTTGTTTTCTTGCTCTGATGATGATAATAAATTTAGCGAAACGTTAGCATAAACCTTCTCACTTTGTTTAATTTGACAGCATCTCGCTACAAACGCTCTCATTTTTAATACTTGTAACTGTCACGAACCTTCATCATAATTAAAATAAAAGTTTATCGACTCCGTTTGAAATTTGTAAACAAGTTCTATGGATCAATGCACAGGTTAAAAATGAACTAATTAATAGTTTATTAAATATTACAAGAAAGAAATATTTGTTTTATAATTTAGTCACAAATTCATCGTAGTGAATTTGTACAATAAGTGGGCATCCTTGCAAAAGGTTGGGCATTCTTGTGGTAAAGGCCAAAACAGTAAGTATAAACCATAAATAAGGGAAAGTTTTTGGAAATGAAAGCCCTGCACAAGCAGAGCATACTGAAAAAAAAATGTTTGTACACCATGTTGTATGGAAATCATGTCCAAAAATTATCGGTACACGACGTTTTGCAAGGAACCATGTGTATAATTTGAATGTGTTCAAACAATTTTTTTTTATTATTATTTAAATGCAGTACACATTAAATTTTATATTATATCCTGGGTCCTGGAATTATATTAAAATTAACTATAAATATACATAGATATCTCTAAAAACGGGCTGGATAATCTCTGTGGTAAAATCCAGCTTGTAGTGAAACAAGTGTAGGTTGAAAGGCTTATTAAGATGGAAAACAAACTTCTTAAGTATTTTAAGAATTAAATACCATTAAATATTAAATATAATACAGCTTGAAACATAAGGTTAAAACATCTAAGAATTTTAAATAATATTAATATTAAGAGATTGAAATAGAGGAAAATTATGTTTCAAAGAATAAGTTAACTGTTTAAAAAATTATGCAGATTCTCTGCCATAATATCTTCCAGGGAAAAAATTTAATTCCAAGAATATTAAACTTAATACTCCACTCTTTATTATATTTCGCTTTTAAAATGATAAAATATTTGAATTCCACAACAACTGATTCGGAAATTCCGCCTAAAGGTATCAATATAATATCTCTCTGATACAACTAATATAACAATATTTTCATATACATAAAATTACTTCGTCCCATGTTTTATGTTTGTTAGCTTTTCGAGTTTTTTTTGGAAACATTTAATTCTTGTAACTGCAACACGTTTCGGTTACACTTCTGCTTTCTTGATGAGGCTCGTCTAATAATTTCATTAACCAGTTAAAATGAACTAACAACCACAACCGCTTCGGCATTTTGGTATCGTTATCAGTTTGCAGTATATAAGTTACCTCGAAAGGTCCTTTCAGCACAGTGTATGGCCCTACCCACTACCCATAGTTAGAAAACTTATTTGACCGGCTGCAACGGAACTGGTCGGGCTTTGAACAACTGTGGCAACGGCATCATACAACCCTCAATATCTGATGTTGTCATTTATAATACATGCCTCCTGGTCATTATTCCGCATAGTTATCCTTATATTAAAAATTAATCCTTGTATTAATTCTGTCTTGTTCTATATGAGTATTTCTCGGAGTTCACGTACATATTGCGAACAATCTACTGAACAATTTTCAGGTAATCCCAGTTGATAATCTATAGGAAGTCTCATTTCACGACCGAAAAGTAGGTATTTCAGAGACAACCCAGTATAATGAAGTACATTTTTACAATAGGCAGATCATCAAGAATTGGCGTTTACCTCTTATCAGAGATATAAACAAGTCGGAAGAAGTATTCAGAGAAGAAATTCGTAAACAAGATGTCAAGTGTTCAAACGCTAGTTGAATTATCTAATGAAATACTGATAGCATGGCATAGAAGTTTTCATGGTGAAGTGGGGGAGGAAGATTCTTATCTAAATTAATTTTATGTTTAAAGAGGGAGGTAGAAAACGAAGAGAGATTAAAGGTTAGCACCTCAGGATTTCATAGCATTCATAGCGCCAAAGGATAAGGTTGTAAAAATAGAAAGGGGGAAATTAGTGGTTGATCTTCCCATGGTATCAAACCTGTTGGTTATAAAGGAAGAAGAGAACATATGAATATTTTATAAATCTACATCCCAGCCAAGTGCAAAATTCCCAGAAGCCATAAGGTTGTCTGTAGAAGCATGAAGAAGGATTGTGACGTCATCTGGGGTGTAATTTATATAATTGCGTCTTTCGCAGAGGCCACCGTCATTGTGATGTATCCTGGAGTGTTGACAAAACCGATGAAGTTAAAAAGAAAACCAAAACAAAGTAGATCAGAAAACATGCTAACGGTGAATGATGATAACGTAAAAGGAGAAAATTTAAGAAATGAAGGGTTCAAGTCGGAAAATTTACAAATTGAAATATTCGACCCATGCATTGCATAACCCAGCTCGTTACTCTTATAGTTTTTTTCTTTCGTTTATGTCACTTTGGACTTATGGTGTGGGTTTGTTGTTGTTGTTCTTAGTAGTATTAAGTTTAATTGAAGACTGGGTGGAAGCCTCAAGATGGGAGGTTGTTGAGAGAACCAACCCGGGTTTTGATATTGTTGGTTAATCAAAGTAAGTTGATTGTTAAGCACACAACAAAATAATTGTGTGCTTATTAATTTTTCTTATTTTCTTTAACATATTACATTTTTGGGTTGAAAAACCTTGCATGAAACATCGTCGTTTCTCCAACCAGGCCAGAAACTCTTCCTGGTTCGATTCTGCCTCGTAGTTAGCCACCCAAGTGTCTTCTAGCTGAGGAATCATGAGATTTGATAATAATTACTTCACATACCATGAAAGACACCAAATGATTAACTAATACACAAAATTATAGCTTAATCTTAGTCAGACACATTTCTATGTGCTATCTCCTTAACTATTACTTGAATTATATGTACTTTTATTTTAACTAATAAAAGTATATAAATCGTTTTAATCAATGATGACTCATTGACATACAAACAAATTAATGTTAATAGGAAATTAAATTGCAATAAGGTGATAATGATATTTATTTAAAAAAAAGGTATTTCTGTATTGTTTTGTACTTACCTTTTCTATAGTTAACAAAACAATTTACAAACTATGTTTTAAAATTGGAGAGTCTAAAATAAATGTATCATAAAATTTAATTAGAAAAAGGTCTTTTTAAGGAGCTTTAAGCAACGTAGGACAGAGATGATTTGATACCAAACGTAGAGGAAGACGCAAATCGTGCACCTCCGTGCTCACCCGCATACTCGAATTAAAACGAGCACATGTAGTTAACTGTTGCCTCCACTTGTTTGGGGACACAGGCAACACAAGCAAGTATAATGTTAAAAGGTTTTGACCCTAACTAGTTCAACCTCTTAGCTTTTATACCTTTTCCTAAAACCTCGCCTTCACAACTATAAGTACATCTAAATCCCCTTAAAACCCTCAACTTAGGAACTCTCTCCAAACCAAGCATCTAAAACCAACACCCTTAAAATCCAGCCGAATATCTTACACTGCTAACATTTTCACTTCGACTTCCATGCATTAAACTAGTTAAGTCACTAGACGTTTTTTATATTTATAATAAGCAAAAATAAAAAAAATAAAAATATGCATTCTCATAATTGTATTCGTATATATGCAATGACTATAATACTAGTCTCTTCAATGAATACTTCATTTTAGCATAGGATTACGAGGGAAAAAAATGGATTTAAAAATCTATTGATTACATACGGTAGTGAAAAAATAATATGTTATATTTAGACGTAAATGTTTGTAGGTATATGTGTCATGTTTTTTTTTTTTTTTTTTTTTTTTTTTTTTTACAAACTTTATTCATTACCTGCCTATTCCTTAAGCTTTGACTTCACAACAATAAGTAGGTAGGTACATAAAAATTCCTTAAATCTTAACTAAATAAACAGAAACTTAAAATCAATAAATATAACCATCTGACGAAAAAAGTATTGAATAAAGTTTAGAAGTTTAAGGCATGTGATAAGATTTTAATCTAATTATTTTCAATTTTATTAGGTACCTTCAATTATATGAATTAATTATTATGATAAAATTTGTGCTTTGATTTATTTTTCTAATTAATTTTTTTAGATGGTCTGTTATATGGTTATTTTAGGCATATAGTGTCGACTTATCCCTTTCAAAATTGTTATTTTTTTCTTTCAAGTATTTTTATTCGACTCTCAAATCCTTGAGGATAAAAGTTATTGGATACTATTAATATTAAAGAGTTGGAATAAAGCAATCCTTACAGCTATGCATTACAAGGAAGGAGAAAAAGATGTGGTATCGGATAACGGATCAGGTGGTTCGATTCATAAATTAAATTAAATATGATAATAAAAGAAGAGAGGAGTGTTGATAAACAGTAATATATTAATGAATTAGACAAAGAAATGAGAGGCGCCGTTGGAAAGGTTAGGCAGAGGCAAGGTCATAACAGGCAGGCAAGGTCGGGCGGGCCATTCCCAGCCGGATGGAGTAGAACTCATACGCACACAGCTAAAAGAGTCCAGGTAATTCTACCGGGGACAGGTAAAAAAAAACACACAAAGCTCCAATCCAAGAAGTGTGAAAAGGGCAAAGCGAGGGTAAAACAGGTTGAATGGACGAGGAGTATAAGGCGGGTTTAGACGCGGTCGGGTATGGAAGGAGTGGGGGACCTTACCATGGGTTAAACAAGGTAAGACGTAGGCCAGCTGCACGACACGACTTAGGCAGCTCCAAGCTAACCCTTGGTCTGTTTAGTCGCCACCCGGCACCCGTGTGATACGCAGGTACACGAGTATGCTTTGCCAATCTCCTGGAATCATGAACAACGTCGTAGGTACAACCATAGACCCTGAGAAACTCCTGGATCTGGTGAAGGACAGGCGAGCCCTCTACGACTTCAACTTGAAGGAGTACTCCAATAAACCCATAGTCGACGCTCTCTGGGCTGAGGTCGCCACGGAACTCAACTCTACTGGTAAATATGTCTTTCTCTTCAGTATAAGGACAACTAAAAGTTCGATTTTGTCCTACATTATAGAAACCACTAAAATTTAATCAATATTAGCGTTAATGTTAAAACTACTACTTTTTGATGTTATGGTGGCTTTTAGCTCGTCCAAAATGCTAAACTGATACAAGTCATTATAATATAAGTAATCCATTGCGCCCAACAAAGATGTTACGAATTTTTTAGCTGCGGACGTTCCATTGCAACTTCAAATGAGAAGACCACAATGGAGAAAGAGTCTTTAGTAGTGTTAAACGTTATAAGCCAAATAGGCTGGTAGAAAGAATTAACTGAACGTATCAAGGTCAAGTGTATCAGTAACACAAAACCCAAACTTCTAGATTTTAGAAAAAGCTCTCATCAAACCATTTTGCCTATTTATCACTTGATTTGACCACTTGGCCTATGAATCACTTGATTTGGCCATTTGGCCAATCTGTCGATTCTTTCTAAATATTAAATGCACAGGAAGTCAAAACATTAGATACAAGCGGCTTCTATTTATAAAAGTTGTATTAATTAAACCTTTAGTAAATTAGATGATTCGACCCTTTTAATAAAAATGTTTCCGCTGTAACAAAAACTCGAACCGTTAGTAAATATTTTAGTAAGGTTTACACGGTTATAAAACTCGAACAATTGGTAAATATTTTAGGTTTATTGACAAACCATCAAAGCTGATATTAGTAGAGTGAGAATAAGAATTATAACTTATTAAAGATTTTCTTATATTGACACGAATTAACTTTGACGAATTTGACATGTTCCAAAATAATCAGGTATTGGTAAGTTGACTTTTATAGATTAATTTAATTGATTTTAGCTAAGTTACTACTCAACGCTTAAAGACTTAGATAAACAGATTTTACAGGGAATCAAATAGGGAACATTTGTAAAATATAATACATTATTTCCCTAAAATCTGTTGTAAAAATCTATAAGTTATTTTTTCCCATTCTAACTTTATGAGTTCAAAAGTTTTAAAAATGTTTAAACCAACGCTGTGATTGGGATGTTGGTCCTTTATGTTGTTACTCTCTTATATTTATCTTACTTACTTCTATATTTTTCAAAGGGGAGTAACAGTCAAAAGGTCCGTTTTTCTAGACGCGACTCCAGCGATAGTCGATAGTCACCCAGCGACGGTAACATGCAAACTCAGAAGTGGAGTCCCCATCGATAGCCGCAGAGCGACTATCGCTGGAGTCTAGGACAATAAAACTTAAAGAAGAACATTCTGTAGAACATCTTCTTTAGATTGTTACTCCCTTCTGTTTTTTTTTTTTTTTTTTTTTTTTTTTTTTTTAGGAGTAAAAATCTTAAGAAGTACCTGTATGGTAATTTAATATATCCACATTCAATGATGGACCATAATCAATATTTTTTATGAATTATTTAATGTATAGCACATTTATTAATGGGAATATCTAGGTACTTGTAATTTCATTGCCATATGTGACTACTACTCATTGATTTCCCATATTAAAAAAAATTGTTGCCATCTTTACTTCAACGTGTTATACAACAGTTCAAATAGTGGTCCTTTTCCCCCCTATTTTATAAAAACAGAATTAAGTGTCAAATGTTTACTCTCCAGGGTTTTGTGTTATTTTTTTATATTTTTTTGGTAGCGTGGAAGATTAAAAGGGGGAAAGCGTAGCTCTTTGTATCAGAGGTCATGAAAGGGATAGGGGGATGCTTGATATTAAATTGATATAAAAGGGGTGCAGCAGCATAACTGTATATTTGTGACTGAAAATATTTTCAACATGACCATAAACATCTGGATATTTCTGTCAAACCTAACATTAATAAGAGAATGAT
Organism: Gerris buenoi; assembly: GCA_001010745.2. NCBI lineage: Eukaryota > Metazoa > Arthropoda > Insecta > Hemiptera > Gerridae > Gerris > Gerris buenoi. The sequence continues at coordinate 497,607 of KZ651132.1, forward strand.
ATATAATATAGATAAGCACAGTCGGACATCCTTGAACGAACTTCTGTACAACGAAAATCTCTATGTAACGAATGTTGTATTTCCCACGAATTCTTCATATTATAAGTATTTCTATAGAGATAATATAAGTATTCTATGAGAAAATATTATTAATTTATCTGCAACGAACAAATTTTTAAAAATAAGGATAAATATCCGTCCGAATAACTTTCTATGAATTAATATTGGCGGTGTTTTTGCATTCCTTTATTGTCTTACTATCATTTCTATTTTTTTTTTAAAGTTTCGTGCTCTAGCACTCGTATTATTTTGCTTATTGAACCTCCATTAGTGTGTGAAATCGGGATCATCTTTGCACAATACAATGAAATCTCATAGTCTCAGTTTAGGATTTATTTCGTACGATTATAGTAAGTTTCGTAGCCTTTGAAATTTTTCAGCACAATTTACTTAAAAATGTCTAAAGGAAAATCACCACTTTCAGGAAGAAATAATCTATTTAAAGACATGCGAAGAACAAAGAAAAGAAGTATCTCGTAAATACAAAATTGCTCCGAGTTCAGTGTCTCTACAAATTTAAAAAAATCGGGAATCTAAGAATCTAAGAAACGTAAGTATAAAGACGTACAGTCTGTCCCAAACGAGAGTTAGTGCGTTGACAGCGCGGGAAAAACTAGCAAATGGGGTGGGGAGCTAATGAGAGCTCGAGATTTACCCTCTGGATAACCATATAATAAGAAGGTGAATGTAGTGGATTTATTTTTTCCCTCAGAGGTTGGCCAATCTTTGTGTCACTCGATTTCCCGCGCTATAAACACACTAACTCTCGTTTGGGACAGACTACCGACTATAGATGAAGCAATTCTGCAATGGGTGAAAATAGTACAGACTAGAATCTTCCTCTTTCAGGAACACGTGTTTTTTTCTCTATAAATATAATTACATATGTATATGAAACGAAATTTCTATAAATATTTTTTCTAGACTATATGAATACATTCTAGTGTGAAACATTATAAACATTATGAACATAATGAAACATTATTAAATATAATATAAATTATATTATATTTAATACTTACATGGTTTTTAGGCAATTCTGAGTTACTTTTCTTAATAATTATATTTTCCGATATCATCAACCATAAGAGTAGTTTAATCTTAGTTATATTTTATTAATTTTAAGAAAACTATATATAGGTAAAATAGTGGTGACATGGTTTAAACATTGTTTATATAACTAATGATTGGACTGGTTTATACAACAACCTACAATCAAAAAACAAAAAGTTTTTTTCTTGTTGAAAAAACGGCGACAGCGCGTGATATTTACCAAACAGATAACTAGGTTGTTGTGCTAGCTCTGTTTATCATTAGACCGTGTAGCGTAGAGCTTATCTCTTCATTCATAACAATAAACAACACTTCTTGCCTCTAGCTTTTTTTTATTATCGGCCAACTAAACTGTGGTCATAAGTATGTAGCTTCGTCCTGATAAGGATTGTCTTTTACAAATATCTTTATCTTTAGCTACAAATTATATCCTGATAAGAATTGTTTAATTTATTATTTGATGTCAATTCCTATTGAAATAATATTATCTTGGTTTTTGAATTGAAGTGAAATAAAAAGCGCTCTTATTATATGATGGTGCGATCTTGTTTACGCTTCCGAACATACCAAAGGTTAGATCTATTTGGCCGGTCCGAAGAAAAAACCTTTTTTTTGTCTCCGATTTAATTATTGTTTTCCCGTTTTTTTTTTTTAATCTGTCAAAATTGTTTTGATTTTTAACATGAATTAAATTATCAATTTAGGAAAGTTAAAGAGCGCAGATGGTTGAAATTAATGTGGGGATATCTTAGGGCACCTTCGTAGTTTTAGTTTTTATTTATTATTTTTAGCTTAGTTTGTAACTTAATCCTGGCTGCCTTGCAGTATATGCAAGTATAAGTGTTAATCGTATCAGCTTTTCAATTATGGCATATGACTTACAAAATCTAAGATGTCCTTATAGTACAGGAGATATAGTGTTTAGGGTGGAACTAATTCCCACAAAAACAGAGTTTGATTTTTTTAGTTCTTTGATGGTGTCTGTTTGACATAAAAAACCAAAAGTGTAAAAAACCAAAAGTTATCCCGCTTCCAAAACTACCATGAATTCTAGGTATGGTCCAACATGATTTTTTTTATTTATTTACCTATTTATTGCACGGACTAATAAAACTAGATCGTCTATAACTTAAAACCTATTAGGTTTAGAGAAAATCTTATAAGAATAAAAGTTGTTTAGTATATTGTTTTCTTCATTTTTTATTTGAACCTTTTTTTTATCTGCAATATTTAAGGAATTAAAAGAAAATGAGCAGTTATTTTCCAAGATGGCGGCCAAAAAATGCATTTTGCATAGTTGAATTTTTCTAGACTTTTAGTATGTCAAACAGACACCATCAAAGAACTAAAAAAATCAAACTCCGTTTTTGTGGGAATTAGTTCCTCCTAACACATATTTTTTGCCTATTTCTCCTGTACTATTACACAAGTTAGTTACTAATTATTATGAGAAAGAAAAATAACTCTAAGGGTACCTTCTTTACACAAATTAAACTAATGGCAGAGCTAGCAAATCGGAATAATAAAAACTAAAAGGCATTTTATCGTATTTAAGTTTTTGTGTGTTATTAGTTAATAGTATTTGGAAAACTTCATGATGCCATACTAAGGTGGGAAATACATTCTTTAATTATTGTAATTTTAAACTATATAATTTTAATATAGTAGAAATCCAAACGCGTCACGAAGGGGTTGAAAACTGACGTTTCGTTTTCATCACTGGAAGCATCTTCAGGGGAGTGGTGCTTCGTGATGTTGACTCGAAGCAAGCACTAGATATTCTGACGACTGGAGAGAAGAACGGTCTATTTATATCTTCTCTCAGTCGTCAGTATATCATGTGTTTGCTCCGAGTCAACATCACGTTGCACCACACCCCTGAAGATGCTTCCAGTGGTGAAAGTGAAACATCGGATTCAAACCCCTTCGTGACGCGGATTTCACCGGAAAACAAAGCTGTTTATTACGAGTCTACCCGCGGAAGCCTACACACTAAGTATTCAATTTTAATTATGTTCTTGGTTTGTTTCAGTGGCCGAATGTAAAGCTAAATGGACATGTCTGCGAAGTTCCTACGCCAGATCACGACGGGACATGAGGAAAATTTCGCAGTTCGGTCTTACAAATAAACGTAAGAAAGTTTGGTACCTTTCTGATGCTATGTCGTTTCTGAGTGACTTTATGTATCAACATAAGAAGGACGGCAGTAACGAAGATTGCTATCAAGATCATCTCGACGACTTCCTACACGATGAGGACACCTTTCATGAAGCTGAAGACTCGAACTATTCAGGTGAGAACGACGATATACGTCAAAATCATAAGAGCAACAATCACACGAAACAATCATCTATGTTGAGGAGCTCGTTTACAATAACTGATCATAAATTTGAACCTGTAGTTGAAATAAGAGAATCGGAAAGAATCGAATTATCCGATCCAGATCTGCTGTTTTTTCGATCCCTAATACCGGATTTAAAGAAACTGTCCACTCAAAGAAAGAGGAATTTCAAAGAAATGGTGATGTGTTCTCTAAATAGAGCTTTGGACCACGAGGAAGAAGATCCTAAAAAGCAGAGCCTTCAAAAGACCCAGGAGCGAAACTCCCACTTAAAAAGTCAAGAGCAAAATGAAGTTAGACTCCGGGTAAAATTGGAACCAGATGATGACATGTGCGAAGATTAGTTTTTAATCACCTTTTGGAACTGTACTCCATTTTTAATGGACCATTTCAGAATAGTTTTTCACATCGACAATATGCCTCGGGCTTTGAGAAATTCTGATCCTGAAATAGAAATACTATAATCTTTTCCAGTGGCCAGAAACCGCAAAATACAAATTACCTTTTTACTCGAAAAACTTAAAACAACTTTGCTCAACTATTATTAGTATAAGTTACTGTGTATATATATTTTAATCTATAAGAAACTACAAATTATTTTTAGAATGCCTGATAATAATTTAGGAATCACGACGGCTATTATCTTACGGTCATAGTGCATGCCGATTCCTTTTCAGAATCAGACTTCATAATCAGGTTCTTGAGGTGAGCTAGTGTGACCAAGGTGAAGAAATTGGCGCGCAGACCATTTATAAACACATGTCTATTGAGTTTTACGAAAAAATCGTGTTTTTTTATTACTAGAAAATGTGTTACATTCAAACGAGAATGGATTTGTACATGAAACGAATAAGTTGAAAACTAAGTGTGGACAATATCACCACCTATTACGGTCTCGCATACTACTTTACATACCTATTTTTTCTATAATATCTTGCGAGACCTTATTTACAATATTCTGAGTACAATTTCCGAGCATAACGAATCACTCTATCGTTATAAGTTTGTCACTTTTTCTATGAGTTTCTTTATCCATTTTTTAATAAAACTGCAAAACAAAGAAAAAATTAGTATTGTTTAATAATCGTTTTATCTTGAAAAAAAGAAAACAACTACACACCGTACACGTCCATAGTACTCCGATTCGGAAACAAGAATGGTCAAAATATTTCTTTGGTGACCAATATCTTGCTCTGATTCCTACGTGCAGATGCCCCACCAGTTGCCTGATTCCACAATAGCCGGGCGGCTATTGTAGAATTTAACTACACAGCTCCTAATACTTGCGCCTGCCTGTTCCGATTCAGAATCTGAAATGGTTGGCACTCTGCCCGTATCCTACGCCATAGATATTTATGCCAGCTCATTTTTGGTGAAGAATCATTTTTAAAATTATTTGACTGAAAATACAGGGCCTAACTTGTATTATAATTTCTTTTCTAATTCGTACCTATTCTCTATTACTTAAGGTAAGTGATGTTAGAAATTAAAGGGGAACGATAGATCTGAATGGTTGTTACTGAAAGTGCCATCTTAATATTTTGTATTTATAATATTGGATCTTTGTCGTTACCTAAAATTCACTTCCGAAAAATTGTAATCTCCTGTAGTCCTAAAGATGTAAGCCTGTATTCGTTAATTGGCGAGAATGAAAAAGTGCTGTATATTTTCCCATACGACTGATCTGAAAATTTTCAGTGATATTTTGTGATATTACTTTTATTTAAAAAGTTCGCCACATACTATAATGTTATTTTTTATCATTAGGCATACTAGTACAAACCTCTTTTTTACATTGATGTATTATAATTTTTTAAATAAAAAAAAATATTAAAATTATGTTTCATTTTTACCTTTTTTATATTTCGTACCTCATTATATCCAATTTTTAATTTTCTATTGTTTAGCTTTTTAATTGCGATGTTATAAAGATAAATCTATACTTCATTATTCTCTAAAAAATATTGACATTCATCTCATCACTCATCACTCATGAAAATGAATTTGGATTTTCATGTTCACCTGATTTCCGATACTCTGTCATATAAAAATTCCGGTGGGTACACTGAGTATGCTGATTTACATAATATTTGTTACTATATTGATCTTTTATAATGTAATAATATAAATGTGCTATCCTAAATACTTCGCGTACTTTTTTTATATCCATTTGTTTATTGGCCATAATAATTCTTCATCTGTTAGTGAAAAAGAATACAATTTTTTTATATAAGGCTCTTTTACTCTTTCAATTTTATACCACATATACACGTTATACGTATAAAAATTATTATATTACGTAGATATTAGTTCTCTTCGGCTGAATTCTTGTCCAATGCACCCACCATTTTAGACTTTAAAATTTGATTTCTTTTTTTATTATCGGACTGCCGCAAGGCAATTATTATTTCTTTTTATTTCTATAAGTACCTACTATTTTCACAACATTTGGTGAGTGGAAGTGTGAAAGGAACCTATTTTGTACAGCAATTAGATTTTAAAACATCGATACAAAACCAATATAATTAGTATAGAACATGTCTCTCTTCTAAGGAAAAGGAATGTTTGGATGTTCAGGCATTGATTCCATGCCAGTCTTTATTGTCTCCGAACCCTTATCTCTCTTGTGTATAAGAGAGTATCTAATATTCTTAATTGATGCCCTTCCTAATGCGTAATTTACAGCCAACTTTAAAAAGAAATCTTAGAATCAATTTGCTTGAGGTAATATTTTTAATTCAAGTATTTTTTTTACGTAAAACATTAAGCTACTTCTACTCAAGTTAAACATTGTTTTTCCTTTAGATACTTTAAAAGAAAACAATTAGCTTTAAATAAATTTACACACGTATTTAAAGCTAGAAATTTAATAGTTGACAGATTGTCACAAGATTTACACTAAGCTGCCGAAAGAGTTTATCTGGGTAATTTTCTGGTATCTCTCGTCCATGTAGGGAAATGAAACATGTTTATTGGATTTTAAGTCAGACGATCTGGGATGAGGTCGGTAGGGGAGGAAAGTGTTTAATTATGGTAAATCTAGGGTGGGAAGAAGAGGAAAGAGAATGCAAGTAGTCGCTTGGAGGCAAGCGACGGCGGGCCAGAGAGAAGTCTGCATTATTAACAAGCGACGGGGAAGCTATCGACCCAACCGCTATATGTCCAACCTTCTTCTCCTTTTCAATTATCCCATCTCACTCCTTCCTGAGTTTAGTTCTCTTCAACTCACTCACTCCCATCCCCCCTTCAATATGGCCAACTTACTCCCTCCAGCCTTTATAACCTTTTCCCCAGGGTGAAACCTTGCCATGCTCGTGAAACCTTCTCCCTTTACTTTATTGATACCCCCCTCCTACCCCGGACTATACCAACAATTACTGCTTTCCCTCTACACGTCCCTTCTTTCTTTTTTTTACAAGCTTACAACCGCAAAATTGTAAAGCCCCGTTAAAATGTTAGAAAATCATCACGTTAACTTGTAATAATGATAAAAGAAGAGAATGAAAAAACATTAAAATAAAAATGCATAGAAAATAAAATCTCTCTTCAAGCCTACTTCATAAGTAGTTTTTATTTAGCGTAACAATATAAAATAAAGCAGTTCTAATTACTTTTAAACAAGAATTTATATTGTATATAATAAACGTATAAAGTCTATTATCTGCGCAGTTTTAATAAACTCTTGGTTATATTCGATGTTATTATCTTTTTACGAAACTAACTGTTGCGTTAAGTTTCCGACTTAATAGATCCTCCACATTTCAATTTCACTATTACGGTTAAATAAATTACGTTTTCGTAATTATATTGCGTTTTGTTACCCTAGTTGACTTTAATTAAACGAAAGAGACCTTCGTATACATCAAGTACCTCTTCCGTGAAATTAACCAATTAATTAATTTCGTGTTTTGCAGTGGATTAAAACGTTAGTTTAGTCGGTCATTTTGACCCAGTTTGTTACATTACTTAAAATTGCTGCTATTTAATATTTCAAACTTAACTGAACACTACTTATGTAACGTGATGTACTTGATGTAACGTGATGTACTTGATGTAACGTGATGTACTTGATGTAACGTGATGTACTTGATGTAACGTGATGTATTTGATGTAACGTGATAAGGTTGCTTCAAGTTCTATACACCAAATTATTAAGTGTATTTTACTTTGACCATCAGAATATCGTATTATTATAATTTAAAATAATTGAAAAACTAATTGTCCAAAAAATACAGGACTATTTAAAAGAATTTCTCATTATCATTAGCTTGTTATGAAATATTATATAATGATTCATTAAAAAAAAAAGAAATAAAAAAATAAAAACAGCTTTTCTCCTGCTTATTATTATTGTATTAGGATTTATTTATCTGAATGAGAATTTAGAATTATTATTTTTCGTTTATAACTGTAATGAAAAAACGATGAATTATAAATGTAATGTTAGAGGTATAACTTCAAAAAGAAAAATCTTAAGTTTATTAATAAATGGAATGCTATTTTCTCTGAAACTTTTTAATATAAAATGAAACATTATAAATAAATTAAGAAGAACCAACATTTTGCATTTGCTTCGATGACTTATAAAACAACATGTTTTGCACGCAGTTAACCAAAAATAAGATTTAGGGTTTTGTCTTAATCTAATTCCCTTTCCCAAAAAACTATCCAAAGTTTTTATTTTTCTTGTTCTGAATTACGAACCTTCCATCTTCACTCATTAAATTTGACTAAATTGATACGTTTATTCATTTAAAACATAAAAAGGCCGATTAAAGAGAAGGGAAAACTTAAACAACTAGACAATAATGGATTGTTAAATCCATCATCATTATTAAAGAATACGCTAGGAAGTTAGTGATACAATTGCTGTGTGGCAATTAAGTGCCTCACTAATTATTGGCAGTCTATTTTCTTATATGCCTGGCATATCTAATCTAAGATTACACAAATAGATTTTGTCAGCTTGTTCTCTATGCTACTATAATAATAACTGCAATTTAGGATTGATCAAACAACAGAGAATGAAACTTCCGGAAAGGAAAGAAAGAACTCCCAGATAGGAAAGAAACTCACGGAAAGGAAAGAAAGAACTCCCAGATAGGAAAGGAACTCACGGAAAGGAAAGAAACTGCCGTAGAGGAATGAAATTCCTGGAAAGGAAAGAAATTCCTGGAGAGAAAAGAAATTCCCGGAGAGAAAAAAAGAACTCCCGGAGAGGATCAGTGAGGAATTGTGTTTTTGACGCGCTAGTTGGCAAACTTGGTTGACAATGAAATCCTTTAGCCAAATTTTCATTCCACTATTTTCTAATTAACATACAAAAGTTGGCTTATTTTAATGCGAAATATCGCTTTGTAGACAATTTTCCATTATTTTTTGCTTTGACAAACCTAAGTGTACAGCATCATAGAGCAAGGGCAACATAGAGCAGGGGTCTCCAAACTACAGTCCGTGAAACGTTTTCATCTGGCCTGCAGCGCCACAACTGAAAATAACAAATGAACCTAATCAATGAAAAGTTATAAAGCTCTTCATCATTTAAAATGCCATTTCAAACATAAAACAAGATCAGCACGATTCTTATTGTAGATTTATGTGCTAAAATGTAAAGGACTTATCCAGATATTTTCATTATGGAATCCGATGTCTGGAGTGTTGCTTACTTCATTCAGTTCGTTATCGACCATCCTATCTAAATGCGGAACTTCAACCAAAAAGATTGGAGACACTCGAGATAGAATATAGAGTATCAGTATAACAAGACATACGTTTGTTAATGTATACGTCTTTTCACTAAAAGTAAGTTAAGATTGTTAGGGAAAGAATCAGACAACTTTATTCTTCACATAACAATAATTCTTCTTTTCCATTCTTTCGGACGGAATCTCGTTGACATAACAATGTTATTGAATGTAAAAAAGGGTAAAGAAGAAGGCGTTAAGTATTTAGGCAATACTGAGGTAAAAGAGGGTCTTTGTTGTAGAACTAAGAGTGTACCTTGCATAATAACTGGTCTCCAATTAGAAGCTTGTGTAAGGGTCTTGGACCCCCAAGACCCCTTGTAGCCTTCTCTTGTTTGCTAAATACCAATAAGCCTTGGAGTCGAGGGAGCAGCCAGAACGCCAACTATCCTAACCTCCAACCCCCTTAGACCCTTCCTCAGATAACCTCACCCTTTGCCATCTTAACAAAATCCTTCTCGCTTAATTTCAACCCCGATACCAATACTATTTGCCAGGCTTAAATTAAAAATAATAAATAAAACATTTCAGTGATTGAGTGAGTCTTGAACTTTTTCCTTTCACTGACGAACCTCTATTGAATGTGCATCATTAATTCTTATCATACCCCTATTGTTATTTACCCCTTCTTGCATGTAACTCCCTATGAGAACATCACGTAGTGCTCTTATAACGACCCTTCTAAACTTTACAATACAACACTCGAATAATACTTGGTATTTAATTTGTATTTTACCAACCATACGTTCAAATCACCTTCTTTTTAATTAAAGGCTAGATATAATGCAGAGGTTATGTTTTGCGTTTATAACTCTATAATTGTCAAATCCTCTTTCTTCTTTAACATTTCATTATATTTTTGACTGAAACTTTTTGCATTACATTGCATTAGAGTGACAAGGCCCGTTTGTTCAAGCATTTGAAAGCGTCCGGTTTCTGAAAATGTCCCGTTTTTCGGAAATGTGAGACATTTGCCAGATAGATTGGGTAAAATGTGAAACTTGTCCCATTTTAAGTTGGGGACATTTCGAATCTTGATCAATTGGTAATTTATTGTGACGTAATACTTACCTGAACTAAGTATTGTTAGTATTGTTGGATATGGGAGCGTCTATGGAAGTCATCTAAATCTAAAGGATTTACAAAAACTGTCTCTCCACATAAATTGTAATGAGTTTATCATCAAAGCCTATTCAGCAGTAAAGTGATTTTATTAGCAAAGCAGCTTTCAACTTTCAAAAGGCTGAAAGCTGCTTTGATAATAACTTCCAATTACGTTGAGAGACAGTTTGTTTTATTCCTTTAAACCAAGTATCGGTACAGAAGAATTTATTAACATCTTTATCAAATTTATGATTAATTTTTAATGGTGCGTTTATTGACTAAAATTTAGATTACATTTTCCGAAATTTATTTTACTTCAATTTTGTAAAGATTGATGTCAAAATACAAAATTTTATCAAGAAAATAATATTTTGCCTTAAATTTCCCCTGGGTTTAAAAATTCACCGACTCTGCGGGCTACAATACCTCCCCACCCCCGTTTTGATGTGGTGGTTCACTCTCAGTGAATGTTTTTAATTTATGGGTCTTCCCGAATCCGTAGTAGTCACGTTCTAGAAGATTGCAAATTGCAATCATAGCAGAAGTGAATAAACTTTCATATTGAATGAGTTATAATATGTTATGTATGTTCTTACTTAAGTGTTATGTTCGGTTATTCATTGAGCATGTAACAGACAATTCTGTAGAACAATTTAATACTAAAAACAAACATTTGTAAAACCATCACATGCAATCTTCCTTCCATTCCGTTTCGAGTTACTGAGTAAGTAAGTTACTGCAAAAGCGATGTGTTGGTTGAGCTTTAAGCGTTTATTCCTATGTATCTTGGATATTAATTTATTTATAAAACTTTGTCTTCTCCTTTGATATTAATGGATTAAATATTAGATTTTAAGCATTATTTGTTTCTTATTACAGAATAGAGTTATTATAAAGATAATCGCAATTAATTAATGTGATAATCATTCCTAATTATTCCTTATCACTCGAGGACTTAGGCAGCATTATTTAGTCTTTGGTTCAAGGAAAATGTGAAAAAGTGATTAACGAAAACGCTATTCTTTAGCTAGCTTTACCATAATGTGCAAGAACCAGGGGCGAATGTCGATCCCTATTCCTTAAAAGTTATCACTCTATTAATAGTTAGTGAGTTTTTGAACCTTATTACAATATTGGGACAGAATATTTATCTTAATTCAATACAATATTGAAAGGAAAGGATTATCAATGAATATTGTTTTGGTGGAAAGCTGAAAGGGTCTAGATTGGCCAGAGCCTCCCAAGTTAGCTGTAATTAATCATGTCAAATCGCATCGTGTCAAGTTTTACTAACAGTCCATGCTACTACTAAACACAAATCAGTATCGTCTACCCTTTTAACTTTAAATGTTACTTTATATTATCTAATTCTGGTATAAATCACTGATAATGTTAAACTTTCACTGAACGATGTAACTTTTATTTTCATTGTATAATTCAAGAGGTTAATTATTTCATATAAATGCTAATTTTAAATTTGAATTAGCTAACAATTTTTATTGGCCACTATCTTGGAAACACGATTTTACTTGGGAACGCTTTTGAAAAAACTTCTTACTTTTGAAAAAATCAAACCGGCGGAGAGCTGCCATGTCCCGCCCTTTTTGGTGGACAATGTGACTTTCATGATCTTGAGTACAAACTTAGTAAAGCAATTATCAAGTTGATGGTAGTTAGTCCCTTGAGGGGAACACTTACAATTTCGAGAAATATTTGACTAACTAACCTATTAAGTGACAAACTACCATCAACTTTATTACTGTCTACTAACAAAGTTCGTACACAGGCTCATGAAAATCACATTGCCCACAAAAAAGGACGGGACATGGCCGCACTCCCCGGTTTTTTTGTTTTGTTTTTTTCTTTCAAATGCCTGTTACCAAGCCGACCATATTATATTCTTAAAAGGCATCAAAACATTTCTTGTATACACAAAATTCTAGCTTGATGTTAGTCAGCCACTTTTTTGCACGCTATCTCCTGGACTATATGATTAGTAAGAAAGAAATTAAATTGTATTTTTATTTGAATATAGATTTTAAATTTACTTTCTCATTATTTTTTATGGGTGTTTATACAATATATTATAAAATTATGACTTGTTAGAGATTGGGAAAAACGGTGAATGATCTCGACGAGAAAGGTTTAAGAGTTGATGAAACTTTAGAAGGATTATAAAGTGATGGATAAAGTGATTGTGGTAAGATTTGGTGAACAAGTGTCACCTAGTGGTAAACAATGAGCCCACTTGTCTGCCAATACTCCCCCTTCGCCTTGTCTTTCTCTATACATTGTTTACTAGTGGCAAACAATCCTCGGCTTGATATCCTCGTGGAGCCCGAGTCAAGCATTGTTCCACCTTAAATTGGCTAATCCTGGAACCTCTTGGAAGCCTTGGATCTCTCTCTCAACATCATCCTTGCCTTTAGCCTTTCAATAGACAACTCTCAATACATGATCCTGCTTCTAACATACAAACTGAGGAGTTTAATTATGAATTTCAGATAGGAGAACTTAATATTCGAGCATGCAGATACATTTCGTCTCTAGAGACCTTGAATTATAACTCTGAAATCCCTTTAAGTATTACGTAAACATTTTAGAGTGTTTATCTCATCTAAAATACAACGTAGGTATTTTTTATTAAAACCACATTGTATTACAGCAATTGAATTTCACACATATTTTAAACGGTATCAATACCTAAAATTAAAAGAATACTAATATTTAAGTCATTAAAAATAAATATATGATTAAACTAATAGTTGTTATTATTATTACTAACAGTTATAATAGGTATTATAATACGAGTGAGGTAAAGTATTCACATCAAGCTGGACTCACATTAAGCTAGCTTTAATTTTGTGTATTGTATAAGATAATCTTTTGGTGCCTTTTAAGAGTGGTTGGTGAGCTAAGTTCGTCTGCGGGAAATAGCTTTCCAATAGGAATTTGAAAAAAAAAAAAAAAAAAAAAAAAAAAAAAAAAAAAAAAAAAAAAAAAAAACGGTTCAGAAGAGCCATATCTCGCTTAATATGGTGGACAATGTGATTTTCATGATCCTGGGTACAAAATTAGTTAGTAGATCAAAAATGATGTTGATGGTAGTTTGTCCCTTGATAGGGAAATGCTTGGATTTGGAGTATTATTTGACTATCTAACCTATTAAGTAGTAGTAGTAGTAGTAGTAGTCTAGTACTTCCTACTAGAACGGGTTGGACGAACCACTTGTTCGAACCTTGCAATTAGGCCTTCACTCGGGCCCTTTTTACACCCCGCGGTGGAGAGTTGCAGCCACTTCACACATCATACATAGTACATTGTACCGCCGAAGGCGAGTATGATGTGATCAATAGTGAGCCATATAAATCAGAGTGTCACGGCGAGGAATCGAACCCAAGATCGTTCCACTCAATGATTCAGTGATGGCTGAGCAACGTGGTTTCACCCACATGTGCACGCTGGCTCTATTACAAAAAAA
>KZ651132.1:532520-554897 GCA_001010745.2 Gerris buenoi
GCCGCCATCTTGAATTTCTCAAATTGCTCAAGGGTGACAGAGTGGCATCAATCGGATTTTTAATATACATCTTAAAAACAACCAAAATCAACAAAAACATTTGATGTATACCTCATTTCCAACTTTTTTTTATTGGCACCCTGACTATAAGCTGGTATAGTTAGGCTTGATTCAAACATGATTAAGGACACTAGGACACATACCTTTGCTTAGTATCTACAGGGTCCGGCAGTGAAACGGGAATATTTTGAAAAAAAAATCTCAAAGTCTTAATTATTAATATTTATTGAACTTTCTTACACAAATTTAATCTAAATTAGTGGAAATTAATGAGGATATATGAAAATGTTCAAATTATAATTACTATTTACAAAGGGATCAGTCAGAGAAAAATAGACCTCTGCGNTTTAACCTATACACTTTAAATAACTTAATAATAAATACACTTAAATAAAAATAAATAAATAAAAACTTAATAATAAATACACTTAAATAAAAAATCAACTCTATTTTAATAGGAAATATCCGAATTACACATTTAATATACTAAATACTTTTGATCGCCTAAAAAAGACATTTGAAATTAAATATAAAATATAAAATAATAAAAATGTAGACAAGTACGAGGAAAGGAAAAAGTTAAGGGGAAAAAGGTGGTGTTATTTAATGTCGGTTAGATTTGTGGTAAAGGGGGAAAAGGTTTGATAGAGGTAAAGGGCTGAAGGGTGGCCGCGGGCGGCACAGCCCATGGTACTAAAGTCAATATTTACCCAGTGGGAACAGTAGAGTTAGCCCGTTCTCTAACCAGCAGCTTCCCTCAGCATGTCGAAACAGACTTTCATCCCACTGTGAAACAGCTTACGCATTATTATAGCCCTAATGCTTTCTCTACTTCACACACTTCTACCAAAACAACGTAACAGAACCACAATTGTCCCTCTTTATTTTTTTTGTGTGAGATCTCTTAAGGTTGTTACATCTAACAAGATACAAGAGGAAAGAAAAAAAAAGACGATGACATCTCCTTTCATAAAGGATAATATTAACTTAGAAAAAAAGAAGAATTCTTTTTTCTGGGTAAAGTGGTTGTAGTGTAGGTAATTTAACCGAGTAAATATAAAAGGTAATATGATATTTAAAACATTTTTTTATTTAAGTAGTTTACTAAGACAATGATGTTGTTACATGTTGAAATTCTATTACGTTTAAAAACGCTGTTAAATTGTATTACGGTTAACATTTAGATGTTTCCCCCCACCCTCCTCATTTCACGTACGGCGATTTTTTTTCTCAAAGAAGCTCCCTACACCTGTAGGGCTATAATCAGTGTATGTTTAAAAAAAATACAGCAGTCTACATTGTATAATAGATCAATGCAAGATGGAATGTAGATGTGATGATGTAGGAAAAATAGAGGCACTAATAAGAACATGGAGCATAGCATTCTTTCATGTGTACAATATAAGTACAATATTAATAAGGTCATGAACCTTTATGCCATTCTCGTATATAGTCAGGGTGCCAAATGGCTATTTTTATGGTAACCTGGAATTAACGTATACATAAAATTTTTTTGCGGTATTTTGTTTAAAAATATGTATATTTTAATAATCCGAGTGATGCCACCCTGTCACCCTTGAGCATTTTCGGAAAATCAAGATGGCGGCAAATAAATACTGAAAAATTAAGGTTTTCTACTTTGATTTAATATGGGTGTGCGATGCATAATTTCTTCGGTTTTAAATGTCAAGGAACACGAATCTGAGTACCTAGATAGGATTCGCATAAATATTTATAACATACTAAAAGTCCCCGAGGGTGGGGGGTGAGCCCCCCCTACAATTGAGGGTTTTAGGGGACAATTTTGGGTTTTTCACAAATATCTCGTAAAGTATTACCTTTAGGCGAATTGTGGTTATGTAAAAATTTGTTCTAAATTGAATTTCTGACAAAAATAGTCCTTTTCATNTCAGGAGCCGTCAAGTCTGGTGAACAGGCAGGCCAAGGAATATCGCCATTCAACGAAGGACGCCATATTACAAATATAGCTTTCAAAAAATGAACATTTTCATATATCCTCATTAATTTCCAGTTATTTAGATTAAATTAGTGTAAAAAAGTTCAATAAATATTAATAATTAGGACTTTGAGAGTTTTTTTAAATATTCCCGTTTTACTGCCGGACCCATACATACATAATATATACATTATTCATGAATACTATTGTGTATATAATAAAATATATTAATTTATTATCATTACAATAGAATAAAGATATGAAAAATAAGTAAATTTGTATGAATGCATACATACGCTAATAAATTTACGACAATAGAACTAGACCGAGTTAGAGTTCGAATCTCGGCGCTGGAGTCTATTTTCCCATAGTTAACAATAATTATGATTTGATTTAAATTAAAATTCAAACTTTACGCAGTATGAATACCATTAAAAACTTGAAAAAAAGTAAGTTATTAATTTAAACTTACTAAATTTTATTAAAAAAAGCCCCAAAATAAAAATGGGGACAATCAAAAAGCCCTGTGTTGTTGACACGAAAACTAATTGTTCTTCACCAAATCTAAACACATTTAATTTATTTTACCTCTTGTTTCCCCGTATATATATTTAACATTTTTCCACGTGAATGATTCGTACGAGGGTTTGTAAAGTTCATCAATTTAATTCAAGCGAAGTAAATTTCAGAAAGAGCTGCTTTGGGGTTTGCTTTTGAACTCCCACTGGTTTCGGGACGTTTTTAAACCGCTCAGCCGAAAACCACCTGCTTCCTATATTCCTATGCCATCCTAAATTCTCAACATTTGTTTTATACTTGCTCTTATTCGTAGTCCAAATAGGTTTACATGAGTATTAGATAAAAAGTATTGTTAAAGCTTAAAAGTCCATAAAAAGTGGCACTAATAAAATAACAGCTATAATAAATATGGTGGGGGCGCCTCAAAAAACGTATTGTTTCTTGAAAACGGTTTTGATGAAAATATTTCAACATATAGTCCATTTAAATACGAATCTAACCACATACATTTTTCCCGGGAAAAATCTAGTTTCTAAAATATAGCTATAATTGCAAAGGAAGTCGAGCTCATGTTCGATTCACTGCCAGGAAGCATTCTTTTATGTTAATTTCTGATAAAATGTTCAATATAATTGAAGCGAGCGTAAGAGAGCTTCTTATAAATTCTGTCTGTATGTCTGTCTGTCAGTAACGATTACGTGTCCGACGATAACTTAAGTAAATTGACCGATTCATTTGAAATTCGGTATAAATGTTCCTTTTACTTAAGTTCAGGCTAGGTTCGTTGGACAGCGTTGTCCACCCAAGAGTTCGCGCGCGATGCTCGTATAAACGTGAGCTTCATATGAAAAAATTGGAGTTTCAGGACCGAAAAAACTTTTATCGTCACCTATTCGATGAGAAGAACATATTTGAAATAACATTAGTTAGTAAAACCAACAGCGACACCTCTATGAATTAATAAAGATCGTTAAAATTATTAAAGCACACTATTAAAGTTTAGAAAACATGGTTTTTACCAATATCTTACGTTCTAACAAGACAATTTTAATAAAACTTCATATACATTGTCTAAAGTAAAATTTCAGCTTTATGCAAGCAAAGGTTAATAATAAATAGTTTAAAAGCTACTGCGGGTGGTAAAGATTCCTATAGGCTTGTAGTATAGGTTTATCTAGGAAGTGGAGCTTTGTACTATGTATCCCCACTCTACCCCACGCTACCCTTTTCCACATATCTTCAACTATGACATTCATCATGATTAATAAATCCCTTAATATCCAGTATTTCATTGCAATACGCTCCTCGCTTGAATGATAGAGCCACGCGATGCCAAGTAATTAAATGTAACAATAAAAACCAGAAAAACAAACAAATGTGTATTAATAAGTGTTGATCAAAAGTGTGCTTGAAAAAAAGTTATAAAAATAAAAATTAGCAGGAAATACAGCTATATCCCTGTCCCTAATCTTGACTGCCCTTACTCCAAAATGTTAAAGGAGGGAGAAAGGTTGCAGGGTTTTTTAACGTTAGGTAAAAGTAAACAGAAGATATTTATATTAGGATGTTTGTAAGTTGAAGTGAGATAGGCGGGGTGAGAGAGATGGAGAATAGGCTGGCTAAAGTTGACAATGAACGGGAGAAGGCTTTAGGGTTAAAGGAACACTGGCCGGGACCACTGACAGGTGAGAGGGACACTGTCAGCTGGCAGCCTCTTATCTACCCTACCCCATTCAAACTCTGCCATATTGACTCAACGGATACACACGGGACAAGATTAATTTGTTTCTTCAACCTCAGTCACTAGGCAGCAAGGCACGCCCTATTTAGAGAGCACATCATATACCAGGGCCTCCCATCTCATCGAGTCAACTGATTAAACCATCCACCATAAATAATTACCATGAGTGTATCTAAGAGCAGCAAGAAAGAACAGGTTGAAATATGATCAGTTAAGAGATATGGGATCGTTTTAATAGAGCAGCATCTGGTATTTCAGTTTTGAAGAGGTAAGAAAAATCGTTTACTTTAACCTGATACAAGAAGGGAATTATGATTGCTTTTGAAAAAAAAAACGGAAGGAAGCGCATCCTTCTTCATTTTATAATTACAAGCCTACAAATAAAAATAGTTCCTTTCTGATTTTAAGTTTTAGAACACATTGTTTTTTTGTTTCATTTTTACTGCAAACATTATTTGAATACGGTTTACGTCATACATTTATTATTAGTTAAGTAACTAATTTGTTGAATTAATTTGGTTTTAATTATGTATGTACCATGTGAATATACATTACATTATCGTACATGATCCTGGAATTGAAATATTTTTAGATTTAATCAAATAAATATTGGTTTGGTATAAAACGTTTTCCTTCTCCCCGATGTCATCGATTCTATCGATGAACGCTCGCGTATGCATGCAATAAAGCTATTGGGAAGAGTTACTATTCACTCCTAACATCAATCCTTTCGGTATGGAAAAAAAAGTTAACTGAATATACAAACAAGTTGTTATTTTTTAAGAGGAAATGGAATAAAACTCAATGATTAATTTATTTTATCTACGATTGATACGTAATATAAGGTTTGTTCCAACCACACTTCAAACTAGTTTGGAACTGTCCGACGCATACGCAACGGACCACAATTGACCGTTTTTCGCTAATGCGTTTGCGTCGTACAGTTGGAAACTAGTTTGGGACTAGTTTGAAGTGTTGTTGGAACAAGCCTATAAACATTGTATCTCGGTTTAGATTCGTAGAAAGTGATTCTTTACACACCTGTATTAATTGCGCATGCGCGTCTCATAGTTTTGAAGAATTCCTCTTCTTTACGCCTCTAGCGCCGTAAAGAAGAAGAATTCTTCAACTTTACGCACGATTAGCGAGTTTGTTTACATTTAACCTAACT
Source organism: Gerris buenoi (assembly GCA_001010745.2). Lineage (NCBI taxonomy): Eukaryota > Metazoa > Arthropoda > Insecta > Hemiptera > Gerridae > Gerris > Gerris buenoi. The sequence goes on from KZ651132.1 coordinate 537,969, forward strand.
AATTTGATGTTTATTTAATAAAAGTAACTGTTTTTATCGAATTTTTTTGTGAAAATCAATGAGTGATTTAAGTGATTATGACGAATATGAGGAGAATATACGCCTTCCGAAATAATTAATTCGGCACAAAATACAACTAACGAATTGATGTCATCTTTATCAAAAGAGAAATACAAGCTTACATACAGGAAGTTTATTTTTTTCTGCATTTATTATTAAAATCTAACAGTCGTAGATAAAGTACGGTACGCAACTCGTGCGAAAACGGCATTTTGCATTGCTCGTATGGTTTTACTACCCTCGCTATTGCTCGGGTACAAACTCCACACTCGCATGCAAAATGCTGCTTTCCACACTCGACGCGTAATGTACCGACTGATTTGTAATCAACCTACAAAAAATTAGTTGTCTGTAGTATGCGTAAAAGTGTCTAGCATTGGAAGCAGCTATATTATATTACAGTTAATAGTTATGGCGTTTTATTATATTAGTTATGGCGCTATATGTAATAATTTAAATATTATTACAGAAACAAAACAAGAAGGATGAACACATAAACATAACATAAATCTTTTAGATTTTTAATTTTTTTTTTACAAAATATAGCTGACCAGAAGAGGTTAAACGTTTAAAGGAAAAGGCATTTTAAACATAATTTAAGACCTGTGCGATTTTATCTCTTCAAGACAGAAGGGTCTTGCAACTTGCAACTAATTAGTAAAGATTGAGACGGAAACCTTATACAACAAGGTCTTTCCGTTCTATACAACAAACTTCTGAAAAATCGTAAAAAAGAAAAGGAATCTAGTTAATTGGTCGGTGCATGAATTACATTTAACGACTGCAATACATTATGTAGGGAAGATAGTGAACAACGTCAACTTTTATTATTATTTCTTTTTTTTAATCTCAAGTTCCGTTTTTTTATCGCACTACAAGTTAGCTACAAAACAGTTTTTTTTCTCCTTTCCCGTTATCCTGTGAAGAAGCAGTGGTAGAAGTTGGAAAGTTTTTACAGCTCTTGGAGCGTTAAGACCAAGGAAGGCAGGTTTCTGGCAAATAATAAAGTTTAGCGAAGAATAATGTTGTTGAGTAGGATGGGGTTCGAGCTAGGATTAGCATGTTAATGAGAGGAGATTGCGTGGTTCTTTAGCCTTTAGCCCTTGGTAATTAGGTCTGAGCAACATCAGGCTACCCCAGCTCTGGCTCCTTACTAACTGTACCCTGTAGCCTTTGACTACCGATCCAAATCAATACCAACAACATGTATCATAATTAATTAATTGGTACGTGGAAGGAAAATATCTCATACCAAAGGGCATAAACGTTAAATTGTTTTTAGACGGAGCAATTTTCTACCATAGCATTTTTTGTCACTAAATTCTCATTCGGTGGCAATTAGTTTGGTAATTAAGTACAAATTCTTTAGATGAAGTACATAAAATAGACTCCCAATTAGTGGCACATAGCTCCTTCGCATTCTATCACGTACTATAATGATTTATGCTTTTACAAGCCATTATTGTGTAATTTATTTAATTGTTCCCTCCGTTTTTTTTAAAACGTCAAAATTGTTTTGATTTTTTACATTAATTATAGTATTAATCAAGCAAAAGTTAAAGAGCATAAAGAGTTAAAATTAATCTAGATCTATCTTCGGTCTACTTTCGACAAATCATCCAAATTTCATAAAAGTCATATGAAAGTTATGAAAGTTATCTACCGGTTTCGTAACTGGTAGTTATTTTTCGGATTAACTCCAGGACTCTTTACTACTATTATTACTAGACAAACAAAATTCCGATATACTTAAATGGTGAGTAGATGTTATTAATAGAAATATATGCTGTTAAGACTGGCTACATGAGTTGAGATTTTACATGAGAGGAGGACTCTAACCTGTTCATTGCTTTTAAGTTATAGTGCTTTCAAATCGTTTACCTTTTTACTATTATAAAAATAAGATATTTATTAATAAGGGTTCTCTCATTGCAACAAAAATCTTTATAAGAAAATTGTTTTAAAAACACGATTACTTGGAATACGCTTAAGTGCAAGGAATGCAATTAGGTGTAATTGATTGCACCAAAAGGAATAATTTTAATATCAGGAGAAGTTTGGGATACTTTTTTTTAGTATTTTCTACCATTTATTAAATAAAAGTAATTTGCTTGCAATTGTATATTTATCGGTTTTCAACATCAAATTATTGAATGATTGTAATAATGTAAAGGAGAAAGAAGACAAAACTGTGAGTTATAGAGAATTGCTAGGGAGTGAAGGTTAGAAGATTGGGTAAGTAAAGGAAGATACTCTGGCCCGGGGCCAGCAGCTTGCAGGCCTATCGTTAGCTTTATAAATGGCCTGAAGGGAGACCGTAGCGATCCCTGAGAAAAGAGCTTCGGCCCCTGTAGCCTGTAGTCGCCCCCACCAGTCGATACATTAAATTAACTACTTAACTCCCAAGTAAAATAACTTCCTCAACCATTCACTTGAGTGCCAAATCCCCACTCTAAATAACACTGCACAACGATGTTTGTACAACAAATGAATTTACTTTACAATGATGCAGAAAATCGGTTAAATGACTTTTTATTTTTTAAAATAAAATAATTGCCAGATAAAAAGAACTATTTATACTAAGTTATACTAAGTTTTTAAATTTTCAGTCATAACTCATAAATTTGAATCCTGTCAAAATGAAGATTGTAAATATGGGACATGCCAAAACAAATAAAATTACTTGCGGATTTTTTCCGAACTAACTTTCCATTAAGCACACTTTGCTGAAAACGATTTAAATTTTGCTGAAGGATGGAAATAATGCATTGTCGTCGTGTTCTGAGCCATTCTAAAAGTTTCAAATGTCTAGTTACTCGGGAAGTTAGTTAAGAATCGATTGCAAGATTTGTACTGGACAAAAAAACAAGAAAGCAAGCTAATAAAAACGTAGTAAAAAATTAAAAGAAGGTAAAAGTTTGTTTGAGTCTACAATAGATATCTTCTTAAAAAAAAAGATTTGCAAACAAACAAAAGTATTTTAAATGGATTTTCACGGGCTGTTAAACTCAACTAATAGCTTGCAGTCATTTAACTTCTGACGAAATAAAAATATGGTAATACAAATGAGAGTTAATTTATTGACCAGCTGTTGGTTTAAAATTAAATTAAATTAATTGTTAATTCGATTCGAGTATGTAACCAAATCCATCTAATTAATAACATCAGTTCCAAAGCATTAATACAATTACATTTAATGTAATTATTGCATCTCTGATAGCATAATTAGACCGGTGATTGTGAGTGTTAATTTAATTGATATATTTTTTGAGACTACAGAAAATTTTGCATTATAATGATCATTTTTACTAAATGCACCGTTCTTTTGTACGAGTATAAAAGGTTTGGCTATTTATAAATTAATTGTAAAATCAGTTAAAAACCATGTACACTTGATGCTTTATCTTTTATTGGATTATTCTTTATGAGATTTGATATTTCAAAAGTATTAATAGTGGGAGGGGGGGGGGGGGGAAGCAAGCGGTGGCACTCGATATGATAATATGGAAAATGCTTCTCTAAACACCTTCTAAACGATGGTGCAAAGAAAGTTTAGTATTTAATTTTTCCCCCCTTTAGGCTCTTTNACAGATGTGGAAAGATGTACCACCCGGCACAATCAAACTAAGAGATATCCGGGATTCAACAAAGCCGTGGATAACTTCCTCCACTCTACCATCACGCAAACTAGAAGTAATAATAGCAAGATTACGAATTGGACACACCCGCCTCACACATGGCCATTTAATGAAACAGGAACCTCCACCCATTTGCGATAGGTGCTTAGTACCCCTGACAGTCCCCCATATTCTAGAAACATGCGCCAAATACAACCAACTACGCCAAAAGCATAGACTTGCACCAGTTCTCAGTGACATACTAAGTGACAATCAAAGAAGTGTTCAAAATTTGTGCGAATTTATCATAGAATCTACTTTAGATAAGGATTTATAAATTATTTTAATGACAGTATAAAGTAAACATCAGTACAAAGTATAACCATTAATTAACCTCCTGGCCAGGCCGAGAACACCGACGTAGTGGAAGGCCTGAACCAAAACTTTACTAACTAACTATTAATTTTTTTATTTTACTATTTTATGCAGTTAGTTCATGAGATGTATTAAGAGGTGTTTAGTAGCCTGTAATTTAATTATTCTGTTACTGGTATGTTTGTCTAGATTATGTACTATCCAATATTGTATTATGTTTATTTATTTGAAACTATAACAGTGTTTGTATAATTGTTTTCTAATTCCATATTAAAATTCTGTTACAGACATAATAAAATCTCTTTATTATTCTACCTTACATATAGTTCTTCAGTCATTATCTGAGAAATATAGTTTCTCTTCACAATAATATTTTATTGCTGCAATGTTCTTTCAGGCTATTAAAATGTCACCATCAGTGTCAAAGCGGTGGCTGTATGAAGACTCGTTAAGTTTAATTTAAGAGGGTAATATAGATGCAGATGAAAAGGTGTACTTCTGCACTACTTTGGCACTGGGGTTATCCCATTAATAAGCTGAAAGCTTTTCTTGACAATATTATATTTGTCGAGTGAATTTTCAGTATTTATTTTATATCGCTTAATCTTTTCAATTCATTTTCCTATTTATATTTTAACATTCTAACCTCTAAGGTACTTTACTAGTGTGAAATACAGAACATAAATACTATTTGGACAATAATATTATTGTTACAGCCATGGAATTACAAACCCGGAGGTGTCTGATTAATTAAATTTGGTTACAAATTATAATATTAAAATTTAAATGCTTGTAAAAAACTAGTTTATTGATGTCATCTTTATCAAAAGAGAAATACAAGCTTACATACAGGAAGTTTATTTTTTTCTGCATTTATTATTAAAATCTAACAGTCGTAGATAAAGTACGGTACGCAACTGTTGCAGGGTTTTTTTAACGTTAGGTAAAAGTAAACAGAAGATATTTATATTAGGATGTTTGTAAGTTGAAGTGAGATAGGCGGGGGGAGAGAGATGGAGAATAGGCTGGCTAAAGTTGACAATGACGGGAGAAAGGTTTTGGGTTAAAGGAACACTGGCCGGGACCACTGACAGGTGAGAGGGACACTGTCAGCTGGCAGCCTCTTATCTACCCTACCCCATTCAAACTCTGCCATATTGACTCAACGGATACACACGGGACAAGATTAATTTGTTTCTTCAACCTCAGTCACTAGGCAGCAAGGCACGCCCTATTTAGAGAGCACATCATATACCAGGGCCTCCCATCTCATCGAGTCAACTGATTAAACCATCCACCATAAATAATTACCATGAGTGTATCTAAGAGCAGCAAGAAAGAACAGGTTGAAATATGATCAGTTAAGAGATATGGGATCGTTTTAATAGAGCAGCATCTGGTATTTCAGTTTTGAAGAGGTAAGAAAAATCGTTTACTTTAACCTGATACAAGAAGGGAATTATGATTGCTTTTGAAAAAAAAAACGGAAGGAAGCGCATCCTTCTTCATTTTATAATTACAAGCCTACAAATAAAAATAGTTCCTTTCTGATTTTAAGTTTTAGAACACATTGTTTTTTTTTGTNAATGCTTGTAAAAATGTTTTTTATGTGTATGTCTAGCATTTATTACTATAACTCCGTTATTTTATATGTTTTATATACTTATATTTTTTTATGTACATGGTTGGGCCATAAATACAGTTTAGTAAAAAAAAATTTGTTAATTAAACGTTCAAACTTAATTTTTCCGCTTTCAACTACTTACTCAGAATATTCTCCTGCTATACTAAAAAAACTTGCACCATTATTATATTGCTAATCCTGGTAGCATTCCTGAAAATCTTACAATGTAAGACTCTTTCACTGTCTCGAGTCCTTAATGGCGTCAACTGCCTTTAATGGACGTGGAGGCCATTTTAGATACCAAGGACGAGACAGCTGAAGAGCCTAACAGTGGAGTATCTTTTAGGGACGCTTCCAGCAGTATGGAAACGGACAAGGCGCAAGATTGTAACTCGGATAAAGACTTTTATGAGAGAAACATTTAGTCATACATAAGATTAATTGTCAAAGGAAATTTATATCTGTTTTTTAGACGTATTTTTGGGACAAAGTACCTAATATGCATTCATGAGTTTATTCATGAATCGCCCTTATTCAACTTTCTAAAAAATGTCTGTTTTTTATTTATATGTCTCGTTTGAAAGAAGTGATTTGGTTTCTATTCGAGTCGAAAAACTACAGGATTTTTCTGTCAAGCGTTGACTTTTCTTTAATCATTGTTTGACCTCTTTAACTAAAGTATAAAAAAGACAAATCAACAACCGGCTTATTCGTATTGTACGGGTCAGAGAAATTTTCTAAAGGTTGTTTAGAGGTGGTCAGAGAAGGTTAGAGGTGGTTAGTGGTGGTTAGAGGTGGTTAGTGGTGTTTAGAGGTGGTTAGAGGAGGTTAGTGGTGTTTAGAGGTGCTTAGAAGAGGTTATAGGTGGTTAGACGTGGTTAGTGGTGGTTAGAGGTGCTTAAAAGGGGTTAGTGGTGGTTAGAGGTGGTTAGAGGTGCTTAGAGGTGATTAGTGGTGCTTAGAGGTGGTTAGAGGTACTTAGAGGTGTTTAGTGAGGTGGCTCTAAACTTGGCCTGGCACTTACAATTCGAATTTACCCAGCAACCAATTAATTGCAGCTTTAATGTTTAAAAAAGCTAATTCTATTTAAGGTAATCAATCACGCCTTCGTCACATTGAAAATCAAAGAAGTACCGAAGCGAAGGAGTTCGGGACATTTTTAACGTTTTTTGTTGTTTTCTTTTCGCAGTGGCATATTACTTATTGAATATGCGAGACAGGTCGAGCTAAAAGAAGAAGGCGAGGTAAACAGGTCGAGGGTAATGACTGGGTAAAAGGATCGGCTCCTACCTGGTGGTTTGTACACACGGCCTGCATATGGGTTGAACACTTGAGACCAGTAGCCCGGCTTAGCTTGGAGTCCATCTGTCTAATTAAAGGCTTGGATATCCTGAAACATACTCCACCGCCACCCAGGACTCCTTGCGTGCACCACAACAAACCTTATGGTCTACCCTCAACTTCATACAGGACTTAACTAATTAGCATCTTAGGAACTTTCATACAATACTCTCAGCTTTCCTAAACCCCAACCCTCTTATCTGTTTAACAACCTCGCTTGTGGTATTTATCTCTTTTTGTTAACCCATCTGTCATAATAAAGCATAATAGACTAATTTTAACTCGAATATAATCAATGTTATACTCTTTCTAAGAAGTGACACAGCTTCTCATGTACAATATTTAATTTGCATCTATTATTATTAGTCCTAATTAACAGCAAACCACTTCTGTAACTGATTAGTTACTTGGAAAACAATTATTATTTCGTGTTTTTTAAATCAAAACATGCTGCCTTGAAGGACGTTTTTATTGCATGTATACATGTATATAATAATAATGCTATTGTTTTTTAACTAATGAACTGTTGCATTATTATAAATACAACTTTAGCTAATGTTGGATAAAAGGGAAACCGACCAGGAATTTGCTGAGTTGTTTTGTACCTATGTTGTCTCGAGTCCCATTCAAAACTACGTTTGAGGTATTGTTTATTTGTGTGTCAACCAGAATTCAATATCAAACATTATTAACTATTAAAATAGTAGGTATATGCTCTAGTTGTAAGTTTTAAAATTTGTAAAGTAAACAATTGTTTTATTTTACATAATTCATCCTTATTCTTGGTAAGTATATAATTAGGATGTGTAATAATTATTTCACTAATATTAGCACTTAACTAGCATTAGTTAACTTAACTAGTACTTAACTTGCATTTGTGGTATGAACTATCATAATTAAGTATAATTTAATCGAAAAGAATTTGAGAAGTTTATGTAAGCGTTCGATAATTTTGACTAATGTTCATATTAATGTTTGTTAAATATTGTGGACGGCATCGATAATAATTTAATATAATATAAATTGTTCTGATCTGTAGTAAAGAATAGAAATGTAAATAATCAATTATATTTATAATAAGGGCACTAAGCTTAAGAAGAATGTGTGTGTTAATTTGATTCAAATAATATATAATTACTTATACAATGTGATGAAGGTTTTACAATATATAATTGATATATTTATTTATACATAAGCCTTAAGCAACTCTGCAAATGGCCGCTTGGTTTAATTCTTTTAAACAAACTAAACACTGAATTAAATAAACTGCAGATGTGCAAAATTTCCTTATACATTTAGTCATGCAGGTGTTACCTGTAGTTTCCTTTAACAGCACCATTATTAGGACGTGTCACAACATAAAACAATGTTACCTGCTTTCGAAGTGACATTGACATAATACGAACATCAATAAAAAAAGAATGCTCTAATGAACAGCATTAATACCATCCGGTATTAAGTTGTTTTCCAACATTTTATGCTGCTCAAATTGTTTGAAAAATTACTGTGATAAAAACTTTCCTTCATTGTCATTCCAACTATGCCTTAGATAAAGGTATTCAGTATTTCAAATGATAAAAACTGAGTTTTTTTTCAGAGTATCTATCTAATTTCACAAGAGGTAGAAAGCTCTAATGTGTAATTGAAAACTGTTGATAATCCAATATTGTCCAAGCTCAATACAAGGATCTAAAACATCATAGAGATTTGCTTTAGTGGCGTAACATCACCAAATAAAATTGTGAAGAATATTTGTAATGTTAGTGGCTTGATCTTAAGACCAAAAACGATGTAATTGTAGAAATAGTGGATTATTAAACTTCTTTGCGAAGTAGGTGCTTTTTAAAGTGTAGATGCAGTTGGTAAGCTCATGTACAACTCACACAACGTTTAAGTCTCACGAGGGACTTTAAAGATGTAGTTCAGAGCAATGAGTGTGATGAACATACTAAGTATACCTACTACATGGCGCCCGCGCTAGATTGCAGCACTAGATTGAAGCACTGGTTTGCTTCCTGCAGCACAATTGTAAAATTTGGTAAGACTATGGTATAAGCATTTGCGGTCTTGTTTAGATTATATTTTTACTTTCTCATATAAGAAGAAAGTATTGCGATGGTGCGAAAATTCAATATTGAGATTTTGATGGATTAACACGGTTTGAGGTCCCTTGTGTCCAAAAAGTAGTTTTTAAAAAAGTAAGCCTTTCTGTCACCTGTCTTCTGTGCAGACGCGTGGAGCCTATAAGCCGATTTCCCGGGAAAAATCTAGTTCCTGAGAAAATAACTTTAAATGCTAACGGAGAGGGATTGGGTTCGATTCTCCTCCGAGGAGAAGTTATATTTATGATAAATGTCAATGAAATGTTCAATGTTCAATTAAATTTACCTACGAAAACTAATAAATGGAAAACACTGGGCTTAGTAATTATGAACTCGTATCTGCATGAGAAAGTTTGTCTCAGTTGTCTCAGACCAATTATTTTCAACTAACTACTTAAGGCACAGACATTTTTATATTGCAGGCCACGATCCATCCAAACTTTGGAACTAAAACTTATGTGATGTAACTACAAGTTTGATCTGTTTATATTATAATTAGAAATAATAATTTAAAAAAAATAATTTCATTAAGGATTATTTTTTATCTAACATAGAATAAATAACCCATTAAATGATTTTGAAAATATCCCCGATGGAAAAACATATAGATAAATAAAAAAATAAATAATTTAATTGATTAAAATTGAGAGTATATTAATTCAATTTGAAAAGTTTATCCTCGAACTGTATAAATGTATAGAATTTAAAATCATAATGTCGTCGAGTACTGTATGAATAATTTATTAGTTTTTAAGTGAAATATAAAAAAAGGGATGGAATTTGGTGTGAGAAATATCTTGCAGCTACAAACCTATTTGAGAAAATACCGTAATGTTGAATCTAAATGAAAAGGTCCATTAAATGTAGTATAATATTTGATATGGGTTGGGGTGGAGAGGTTATGAAGAGTCAAACCTAGCAGAATGATTCCAAATGACAGCGAGAGAGGGCGCCTCCTCCCTCCTAGGGCGCCTACCAGTAGGGAAAGGGCGCCTACCACGTCCCTTCTTTGCAATTCAAATTTACTGTTCCACCATCTTCCGACTTTGTTTCACTTCAGTACTTTTATAAGATTCTTTGTTTTTTACCGCCATATTTATATTATGTTTTTGGTTAATAATTCTTTCTTTAGTACAAAATATTTCTATGTGAATATTAAATATTTTATTTAACTTTACAGCTTCTTTTTATTTTTGACTTCAGTATCTAGTGCATTTATTTTTTGTTGTTGTAATAGTACAAAAACCTTTTCCAGTATAACCTCTCCAGAAGCTTCTTCGGTGCATATTTTCAAAGTCGTAACTTCGTAGTTCATGACAAGACAAGGTAGGTGAAGACTAAACCTTATTATCCACAAGAGGACAGAAAATACTATAAATACCTCAGCAATTAACTCAGCTGATGTTATTATACTTTTTTTTGCTAGTTGTTTCCTTAGAACCTTAAAGTATTCACCTGTTCCTAGATAAGTAAAAATATCATTAAAAATTACAAACCTAGTTACTCATAGTATTTCATAAAATTATGCAAATGCAAGAATAATACGTCAAATTTTAACATATAATACATAATATTTAATATTTATATCAAACTTTTGCGTTCATAATATATTGTTGTTAGACATCTTGGTATTTTTTTACTTTAGCACCCCCCTATATACCTTTGTGTTAATAGTTATTTAGACAAAGAATCATATACAGAACAGCATATATTCCTTAGTCTGAATTACTATAAAAACGAAGGGATATTTATTCCAATGTATCTTTGGACAAAGGAATATCGTTGGAGTTATAAAGAAGGAAATATCGATTGAAATTGAAGGAATATCGTATGATTCGTTGAGACACTTGTGCATATAATTGTGATCATATCCCTTAGTCTAATCAACGATTAAGATAATGGAATATCAAATATAAAACTGCCCCAGGAGTCTCAATGTCTTGAGGAGACAAACACACAAACCTTTGAGACTTTTATAAAGCAGAATATATTTTAAAAACTGGTTAACAAATATAATCTTTCAATTTCAGCTATATTACAATATTCTCTGTCAATTGAGGAATCTTGTAAGCCCATAACTTCAATATTAGGCAGGCCCACGCCTCTGAATTTGAATTTTTATGACCTTTTGTGTTTAGTACTTTTTATTGTAAAGTACTAAGCACAATGTTTTCAAGGACTTGTATGCTCTCCGTCCACTTACCACACCCTAATTCCAAAATTTATTCACGACGGAAACTAATGTAGAGTGCGTCACTGTCGATTGTTATATAGATTTCAGAATTTTTTTTTTGAGATCTATATTATTGACCGACGTTTGACGTGGGTTCTCATGTTAACAAGAAAAAATAAAGTGATAAACATGTGATAATATTATGCTTATAAAGTTAAGGATGTTTCAGAGGGAGATTTTAGAAATTAANTTTTTTTTGCTCTTTATAAGCGAAGCATTACACAAAACTACATTTTGATTTACCTGACCTCCTTTGAATAATAATATAGTCTGAAAAAGTATTTTACAAGTTTAGTGAATAAGTTGAATGCGGATTATTCACGCTAATAATCAAGATTAAGTCAATTAGTTGAAACGATACCTTTTCTTTTTCTCTACAACATTTAAATAATCTTTAAAACTTTTCAATTTTCTAAATTAAAAAGGTTTTCTTTAAATACTGTAATTACATCTTAACTGGTTTTAAGAGGGGAAATCGTTGATCGATATTTTTCCCTTTTTTTCTCTTTAAAGGATTTTTATGAGTTAGGATAAAACTAGTGTTGGGGTTTTGATGGGGAGTCGAATAAGGTGGCAGAATCAGTTTCCGTGTTGGATGCTCATAGTTAGCCCTCTCTTAGTTTCATTAAAATGCCTTCCACTCGGCTAAAGTGGATTATATTCTCCTTTTACCCTAAACGTCTCAATTACCTTAACTTAACTGCCCCCTTCGCCCCCTTTATATTTTTTTAACTTCATGCTAATCAGTTTTTTTCCATTTACGGACATGATTGAAGCTATAGCCTTAGCTTAGAATAAAGATAAAAAAAGTATTGTTCTTTGGCAAAATAAAAGGAAATCATTAACTCTTTTACTTTAAAAAAAAATAAAATAAATAATAATAATAATAATAGTAATTTGCTTAATTTTCAATTTGAGAAGAAAGAATCCAAAACAACAGAAACATTTTTGAACAAGTGAAAAAATATGAAGGATGTATTTGTACTTTTTGTTTAACATTTTTTTTTAATCTTCATTTTATTAAATTATAAACCTTAAGTTTATCCTCAAGCTATGTCCTCCATTCGAATTAAGCCGACCATAAATTCTTTAAAGGCACCAAAAGATTAACTTATACACAAAATTCTAGCTTGATGATAGAAACTTTTTTGCACGCTATCTCGTGGACCATTTGTTAAATGGTATAATTATAAAAGACACCTCTACACGTTAAAAAAAAAAACTTTTCCTGAAATTTTTTTCCCTGCTTATTCCACGGTCCTTATGTTTGATAATTAAACGCTTGTTGAAGAAGAGCCTTTACCCCCACTCTTGTCTGTTATATGCCAAGTTTGTTGAAAGGGGGTTATAGTATGCTTAAAGCAAGGGGTTGAAGCCTTTAGTTTAAAGTGTATCAGTGTTATCGTGTTGATGTGTATAAAACCCAAGCTCCCTTGGATTAATCCATATTCTTGCCATGATGCCAAGCCAAGGCACAAGCCATCTTCCTTCCTTTAACTTCATTTCTTTTTTTTCATAACCAGTTTTTTTGTGTCTTGCAGTATTTTACTCCCAAATTAAATATTTTATTTCATTACACATTACGTTCAGAGATCATTATCAAAGATTGATTAGTGTATCGGTGTAGCCAAGTGATTAAAGTACTCCTATAACTCTCGCCGGAAAGCAAGGTAATTTACCGACATATCTGGTGGGGTTCGAATCCCAGAATAGTAGAGAGATTTTTATTTAATAAGGATAGAGTTGTCTCTTAATTCAAACTCGACGTTCAGAATATTTAACTAACTTAATAACTTTGTTGTGCAACAGGCCCGTGGAAGATCTAGGCCTGGCAAAAGGTTTATACAACTATACATGTAAAGGATGACACGAGTTTGTGAAGCGCTTCATTAGCTGCATAAACCTTATAATTAGCATTCAAAGCCAGTTAGTTGCCCCTTCCTATAAGCAGCTACCTATTTTTATGGTGATTCTAGGAGGACACCGAGTGAGCGTGTCCGATTCGAAAATTGAACCCAGATCATTGGTCACCCATCCAAAGTATAACCATGCCCGATGCTGCTTAACTTTATTGTTAAGTACAGCCCACGTTCTCTTATTTGAGCTACTACCAACTCCGAATCTATGATTTTTTTTTAAACCACAATATTAATTGTTAAATACATAATATAGGTTGATACAAGATCGTTTTAGAGTAAGTACACAAGAAAATATAATATTTTAATTTCAGATGATAGCGTGAAAAAAGTGTGTGACTAAGATCAAGCTAGAATTTTAAATTTAAGTAGTGCCAAGAATATGCAGTCGGTTATATTTGTCTGCGAAATTTGCAACAGTTTTGCAATAATCATTATAAATAAACAAACCGGTGGAGATTGGCCATATCTCGCCTTTTTACAGTGGACATTATGATTTTCATGATCCTGAGGACGAAATTAGTTAGAAGACCAAAAATTAAGTTGATGGTAGTTTGTCACTTGATAGGTTACTTATTTAAAAATTACTCCAAATCAAAGTGGTCTCCTATCAAGTGACAAACTACCATCAACTTGAACATCGGTCTACTAATTTCGTACTCAGGATCATAAAAATTACATTGTCCACCATCATGGAAGTGATGGAAGCCCTCCACCTGTTGGTTTTTGTTTTTTTTTTAAATGCCTATCCTCAAGCTATGTCCTCCATTCGAATTAAGCCGACCATAAATTCTTTAAAGGCACCAAAAGATTAACTTATACACAAAATTCTAGCTTGATGATAGAAACTTTTTTGCACGCTCTCTCTCGTGGACCATTTGTTAAATGGTATAATTATAAAAGACACCTCTACACGTTAAAAAAAAAAACTTTTCCTGAAATTTTTTCCCCTGCTTATTCCACGGTCCTTATGTTTGATAATTAAACGCTTGTTGAAGAAGAGCCTTTACCCCCACTCTTGTCTGTTATATGCCAAGTTTGTTGAAAGGGGGTTATAGTATGCTTAAAGCAAGGGGTTGAAGCCTTTAGTTTAAAGTGTATCAGTGTTATCGTGTTGATGTGTATAAAACCCAAGCTCCCTTGGATTAATCCATATTCTTGCCATGATGCCAAGCCAAGGCACAAGCCATCTTCCTTCCTTTAACTTCATTTCTTTTTTTTCATAACCAGTTTTTTTGTGTCTTGCAGTATTTTACTCCCTTTATTTTTTTATTTTTCATCCGTTCCCATGCAGATAAGTAGAGTTTATATGATTTTATATCTTTTAAAATTCAATTTTAAACTGAAATATAAGTATTTGAATAATAATTTGATTACTATAATAATGGTATTTCTTAAAATCATATAAGTACCTAAGTAATGTAATCTGAAATATTATTTTATTATTAGGTATAGTATTTCTGACACCTTTTATCAATGTATTATTGAGCTAAGACTTTGCTACATTTGATTTTTACTTCCATTAAAATAGAATTACGGTGATACCTTCTAAATCGTGATTCCGAGATCTCTGTGAAGGAAAGGGTCTTACAAACCCGGGGATATAATTGAAATCAGTTTCATACTCATAAATTATGTATGTACGTACTTACGTACTTTCGTTCGTTCATTCGGAACTTAAAACCTTTATAACATCGCTTCAAGACATCGTATTGAGATGCGGTTTGCGACATTTTTTAGAACGTTTGTCGGAAAAACCGAACATTATAGCTCACGACGTTTCTAGTGTCCCTTAAGCTCGAAATCGGTCTGTCGACGATAACTTCAGTAGTCAGTAGGCGTCATTTGATTTCAATTTCCTGTCGGGTATACGAGTATGTGTGTCCTGTGTGGTAGATTGTACCTTAAAAGTCATGTGTGGAGTTTCTACACTGGTACTTTATTTTCTATTAACCCTTGATATACCTACTTTTAGCTGATTGACAATAAGTCATAGTAGTCTTCTTTGGTGGTAGTTCACATTTCGCCTAAAACCAAGGACTAATAGCGGCGTATCTGATGATAAAGCTTAATCATCTATCATAACTGAGTGTTTTTTAAACAAACTTATTCTGTTACTAAAATTTTCAAAACTTAAAATTTCCCTCATTATTGTTCACTAACCACAAAGGCAAGTTTTTATTACGGGTAATTCACATATATTACAGGCTAATAACAATAAAATGGCAAGGGCTCTCTTCACTTTTTACATAACATCAGATAAGAGCTTATTATCTGATGTTATGTATCTGAGCCAAGAAATTACTTGTTGCGGGAAAACAAAAGCAATCAAACCATTTACCTTAGGAAGAAGTATATTTATGCTAAACAGAAAGATTCAGAGATGATCTCTGCATCTTTTTGTAACAGCATTAATACCGTCATCTGCTGATAAAGGAATCGAAATGTTTATTTCCTCATAATAAACTGATAAAATTTTAAGCTGAACTCATTTCTGTAGACAGACGGTGTCGCTAAGTCCCAAGGCTATATGAAATCTATTGTCTGTAGTTAGATAGAGTATTAAAGCTGGAAATCATTTACGATCATTTGAAAAGGGTGCAATTCTCCTCCTATAAGTCTTATAATAGGGCTTTTATCATAGATTGCTGATTAATACAATTTCTGAGGATAATAAGGTTTTTTCAATTGATGGGCCAATTAAATCATGGCTATGGTTTTTGCTTAGTAAAAATGTGATAGTTCTAGGTATTACTTCTTCTTTATATTATTGTTAAAAAAATAATAAGTTTTTTTCCTCTACGGTAAGAGTTGAGCATTATACGCAAAAGATTAAGTGTAATCTCACCCTTACAGCTTGGTAATTATCACGTTTATGGTGTCCATCTTTTCTTTAAAAGAGTTTTAACTTTGAAGTTAGAACTCTTAAATGACAGAATCTGCGAATAATTGTTATTTCTCTAATTTTTTTTGCTCTTTATAAGCGAAGCATTACACAAAACTACATTTTGATTTACCTGACCTCCTTTGAATAATAATATAGTCTGAAAAAGTATTTTACAAGTTTAGTGAATAAGTTGAATGCGGATTATTCACGCTAATAATCAAGATTAAGTCAATTAGTTGAAACGATACCTTTTCTTTTTCTCTACAACATTTAAATAATCTTTAAAACTTTTCAATTTTCTAAATTAAAAAGGTTTTCTTTAAATACTGTAATTACATCTTAACTGGTTTTAAGAGGGGAAATCGTTGATCGATATTTTTCCCTTTTTTTCTCTTTAAAGGATTTTTATGAGTTAGGATAAAACTAGTGTTGGGGTTTTGATGGGGAGTCGAATAAGGTGGCAGAATCAGTTTCCGTGTTGGATGCTCATAGTTAGCCCTCTCTTAGTTTCATTAAAATGCCTTCCACTCGGCTAAAGTGGATTATATTCTCCTTTTACCCTAAACGTCTCAATTACCTTAACTTAACTGCCCCCTTCG
Source organism: Gerris buenoi (assembly GCA_001010745.2). Lineage (NCBI taxonomy): Eukaryota > Metazoa > Arthropoda > Insecta > Hemiptera > Gerridae > Gerris > Gerris buenoi. Next base: position 554,723 of record KZ651132.1, read on the forward strand.
CCCCCTTTATATTTTTTTAACTTCATGCTAATCAGGTTTTTTCCATTTACGGACATGATTGAAGCTATAGCCTTAGCTTAGAATAAAGATAAAAAAAGTATTGTTCTTTGGCAAAATAAAAGGAAATCATTAACTCTTTTACTTTAAAAAAAAAAAAAATAAAAAATAATAATAA